>ML865089.1:6669-22186 GCA_009831015.1 Picea engelmannii
TTAGGGTTAGGTTGTACAGGTAGTTGGGGCCTCATCATTTGATTTTTCGGGGGAGTACTTAATGGTAAAGAGAGTGGTTGCAAAAATTGTGATTGAAGTTGAGGTAATTGATTTGGGAATGGGGGTTGCTGACCTCTCCAATTTGGATTCCATTGGTTAAGGTAAGGTTGTTGTTGTGGAGGCCAAGGAGTCCACATTGCTGGATCTACAAAGGGAGGGTTAGTTTGTTGCATGGGTGGGTAATTCATTTGGTTAAGGGGTGGGTATTGCATTTGATTATAGGGAGGGTAATTTTCTTGATTAAAAGAAGGATAGTTATTCCAATGATTAGAAAATGTAAATGGCATATTAGGATTCATACCTTGTCCCCGCGGCTACCATTCCCTTCTCTGTGTCAAAAAATAGATAGATTCAACTTCTTCATCAGTTGGTTGTAATGCTGCCTTGATTCCTGGTAAAGTAGGGCATTGTTGAGTTTCATGATCCTTATCACAAATGGTGTAGATTGGATTTTTGTCCAACGGGCATTCCCTTCGTGGGTGCTTATCTTTGCATTTGGAACAAAAGATGGACGAAGCTTCTTCTACTTCGGCTTGTTTCTTTTCAATCTGCAAGGTATCAATTTTCGAAGCAAAAGAGCTTAACATTTCAGTTTTAAAACCCTCAAGTAAATTACCTATTTCAGCTCTTGTTGCTCCTCCACTAGATGATTTTTGAACTCTTGAAAATGTGGTATCCCTGCTGTTTGATCTATTCCTTGCAGCTCCTCTTGAACATCTTTTACATAGGTTAACAATTTCATCATATGATTCTTTAGATATGTCCCCTTTTCCAAGCATATTCAACATATCTAGACAATCATCCCTTACTCCTTTTAGTAATATTGTCTTAAGAATATCTTTACTTACATCGGGGTGACTGGATCTTTATAGATTATACTGTAGCCTTTCCACAAAGTCCTCCAAATTTTCATCCTCTTTCTGTATCATCTTGAACAATTCCTCTCTTTTTTCTCTTGTTTGGCAATAGTCTTGGTATTTATGCAGAAATTTCTGTTTCATCTGATCCCATGTTGTGATTACATGACCTCCAAGACTCATGAACCATCTTAATGCATTTCCTTTTAATGTTGCTGGAAATAGCTTCAATTTTTGAGCATTGGAAATGTAATCATAACTTTTGCATAATATGTCAAACTCGAAAAGGAATTCATCAGGATCTTCTGAAGATAAACCATGAAAGTTAGGTAAAATTGAGAGTGGAATATTCTTCATGGGAGCTACTCCTCTAGGAAGATCACCAATAGGAAATCCTAAGGTGGAAAAAGAGTTTTCATCATTTACCTCTCCTTCAGGACCTACCTGTTCTTCATGATGTAGTTCTTCATTATACTCATCCATGGTTTCTTCTGTTTGTTCCTCTGCTGCACTTGCTCGATCCTCAATGTTTTCTACTGGTTTCTCAACTGTCTCAGGACTCCAAATCTCTTTCCCCGTTTCAAAGTTTGCTTGAAAGGAAGGTTGAGATTTTGGTTTTCGAGAGCTTGGTCGCTGAGGAGCAACAGATTCAGATTTTGATATAATCTCGTCAATAAAAGTCTTTCTTCCTCCCCTTTCTCTACCCCTGCCACCTGTAGGGTCAATTTATTTGGGGTCTCCACGTCCTCTCATGCAATCTGTATATCTGAAAGAACATAAGTGCTTTTGAAATCTATAATTGCCTTCCCCGGAAACGACGCCAAAATGTTGGTCACTGTAATTGCTTATTAACTAAACAATCAAGTGTTACATAAATTGTCAACCCAGGGAAGTCTGTTTATTTCAAAGGCAATCGCACATTGTATATGCTCAATCTGAAAAACAATCTAGAGTTGTAGTAAAAGTACATTAATCACACCTTGCCTTGAACAGACTGAAGTTCTACTTTGAATTATAGAAAAAACAATCTATCTATTGCAGAGTTCGCGGTTTAAGGAAATAATTATCAGAAGAATCCTGGATTACATTAAAAAAGAACAACAACCTAGGAAAATATATCTTTCAGGATACTGCAAGGAAGAATAACTATTTTGTAACAGAGAATAGGACCCTATTCCCCAAGCAGGAATCTTCAACACCTGTTTCCGACTATCACACTTTCATGAACTCATCACTAATCAAAATGATTGACATGTACTAAAGGCTAACTATATTATAACAGAGAACATGACCCTATTCCCCAAGCAAGAATCTTCAACACCTGTCTCTTATTATCACACTTTCATAAATTCATCAAGAAGAATTACCAATTAGAATGATTAACAGTTACCCAAGCATGAATTGTATGAAAACAATGTAACAATTAGTAAAGCAGAGTTTTAGCAAAGTAGAGTTCAGTAAAGTAGAGTTTCAACAAAACAGAGTTTAATCAAGGCATGAACAAAAATAATACTAACACACTACATAACTAATGGGTGAATCTTGTGAAGAAGGTGGGCCCTACCTTCTCACAAGATTCCCCAGGAATGAAAGGAACTAAGAAGAAATGCTCAGAATAATGTTTTATTCATATGTCAATTATATCATGTTACAATATCCAAAGTGAACATGTCCTTCTCTGTAATTCCTCTTTAGCCAAAAAGGATCCCCTTTTCTAATGATGATTTCCCCTTATTTAAAGAGGAGAATCCTGTCAATATAATTGATCATCAAATTACATGTGCACATACGAATCCTATTCTTAGTCAGATCTAATATTCTATGCTGGAATAGGATATTTTGATCTCCCGTAGCAAAATACTGTTACAATAGTTGGAATGGTGCTGGGTTGAGGTGTAGCTGTTGCGGCCGGTGTAACAACTTATTTATTTATCTTCTTGTTACTGTTGTTGTATACTATTTCAACATCGCAAATCACAGACTGTTTCAGCAATGAGATTTGCATTCTGACTGTTTCAGCAATGTGGTCTCAAGAAGCAATGATGGTTGGTGCTGGCTTAAGGTGCGGCTGTTGTGGCGAGTGTAACAACTCCTTATTGTTACCGCTGTGTGAATTGCTGTTCCAACATCGTAGATCATGGACTGTTTCAACAACGTGATTTGCGTGCTGTTAACTATTTCAGCAACGGGTCTTCAAGCAGCAACAATAATCTGCAGTTCGAACTGTTTCAACAACTATATGTTTCTGATCGATGGCTAAGTATGAGAGTAATGTAAAATTACATGTAAAACAAATTAAACATATAGCAAAGAGAAGAAACGTTATATACCTTTGGAAAGATAGGTTAAGGTGATAATGTAAGATTAAATATGAGTGGAAAAATGATGTAATGATAGAAAAAAGTATGAACAAAAAGGTACATTATAGGGTCCTAACAACCACTCTCATGACAACCAATCCAAGCCTCCAAACAAGAAGGGAAATGAGAAGATGAAAAAGGACACGTGAAAATTGTGTGAATACCATAAAATCCCCTGGAACAACACTGGAGAATGTCGCTTCAAGAAGTCACTTGTGGCTAAGCTGAAGGCTTCCGAGTTAGAGGCCGATTCTGACTTCGAATCAAATCCAGAAGGAAGGAATCATATTATCGATGTTGAACCCGCCACTGTCACTACCACCAAATTCCAGCTAAGTGAACCAGAAGAACCAGAGGAAGGGGAACGCCTCTTTCACTCACAGATGTGGTTAAAGGGGGCTATGCTTCATTTCATTGTTGATAGTGGTAGTTAAAAAAACCTAATCTTAGCAGAGGTCATCAAGCGGATGGATCTGCTGATGACACCGCACCTACATCCCTACACCATTGACTGGCTTCACAAGGGAAGAGATCTTCGTGTCAGCTAACAATGTCATCTTCCCTATGACATCAAGCCTTTGAAAGACGAGGTATTGTGTGATATTTATCCCCTTGAATTATGTGATTTTCCTTTAGGAAAACCATATTTGTGGAAGAGTCATGTTGTGTATGAGTCTAGACCCCGCAGTGTTATTATTACTTTGGGTAGACAATTGTAGAGGATACCAGAGGTAGTGCCACCTACCACTATTTCTTTAATCTCTACTAAGCAATGCAGTGAGGTCATTTCACATATCGATAAGTTCATCTTCTTTGTGATCCGTTCTCACAGTAAGCATAAGGTCGTCGCCACATCCATGGCCTCTACACAAAGCCTCTCTTTGCACCAGAAGCAAGTGGACAGGATCATGGAAGAATATAGAGACATCTTCTCCTCACCCACCGGGGTACTGATGCAATGGGAAGTCAAGCATACAATTGATCTAACCCCCGATGAACCTCTACCTAATGAGCCAGTCTATCATTGCTCACTGATGGAAAATGACAAAATCAAACGTCAGATCCAAGAGCTTCTTCAAAAGGGGAACATCAGACCCACTCCCCCCCTTGAGGAAGCTCGATTGTACTGGTGCAAAATAAGGATGGGACTTGGTGACTTTGCATTGATTACAGAGCATTAAAGAAAATCATAGTCAGAAATCGGTACCCAATTCCCAAGATTAATGACCTTCTGACCAACTCAAGGGGGGAAAGTTCTTCAACAAGATTGACCTAAAGTATGGATACCACCAGGTTCCCATCGAACCAACTGATGTATGGAAGACAACTTTAAAATCTAAAGAAGGTATCTTCAAATGGATGGTCATGCCGTTTGGCTTAACAAATACACCAACCACTTTCATGAGGTTGATGGATGATGTATTGAGACACTTCATCAAGTCTTTTGTGGTGGTATATTTGGATGACATCCTCGTATTCAACAAAACTTGGGAGGAGCACATGTGACATATTCATTAGGTTTTGAGCACTCTGCGACAACACAAGCTATATGACAAATTGGAAAAATTCTCCTTTGGAATGAATAGGGTCCAATACTTGGGATACATTGTTGATGAGAATGGGGTACATGTTGATCCAACTAATATCCAAGTCATCTGTGACTAGCCAGCCCTGACCACACTAACTGAACTTCGAAGCTTCTTGGGATTGGCCAACATCTACTGATGGTTCGTGTTGGGATTCTACTATATTGCATGGGCCCTCAGCCAAGTGACCAAGGGCGATGGCAGGGAAAATTTTGTGGGGGAAGGAACAACAACGAGGATTTGATGATCTAAAGCATCGCTTGTGCTCAACTTCAATACTCTCCTTGCCCGATCTGCAACAACCGTTCAATATTAAGATTGATGCATTTGACTATGATGTAGGTGCAATTCTCACTCAACATGATCATCCAATGGCATACCATAGTGATACACTCTCAGATATTGTCTGGAAAGACCCCACCTATGACAAGGAAATGTATTCCATTGTACAAGCCTGTAGTCAATGGAAACATTACATTATGGGAGAGGAGATGATCATCCACACTGATCACAAGCCTCTGCAATTCATACAGACACAAGGGAAATTGCAGAATGACTACCATCATAAGTGGTCCACCTACCTGCAACATTTCCATCTCAACATCAAGTATAAGATAGGGAACACAAATTGTGTCGTTGACTGCCTCAGTCAAACTGTTGTGGCTGCAGTCACTAATGTGCTCCATTCCTATGGACATGAGGCATCTGAGTGGCCCCAAATTTATCAACAAGATCCATACTTCACCACCACCTATCATCTCTTGGGTACATGCACCAATTTCATTGATTTTCACATTCAGGACAGACTGTTATGCCATCTAGGCCATCTCTATGTTCCTGCAAGCGAGTGTGCAAAGCTGATTTGGGAATCCCACTATAGTTGGATGGAATGACTTTTTTGCATGGAGAAAACTGTGGCCATTCTACAGAAACATTTTTATTAGCCTAAACTTCGACAGGACATAAAAAAGTATATCAGATCTTTCACTTACTATGCCATTTCCAAGCCAACCATCAAGAAGCAAGGCTTATACACCCCTCTTCCTACTCTCGAGAAGCCTTGGGAATCCATCTCAATGTATTACATGTCTGGCCTTCTATCCATGAAGCAAGTCAATGATATGTTTTCGACACTACTTATTAGGTAGTGACTTGGCATGATGACTGGGTGATTAGGTGACAACCAAAAGCTATACTATGCACAAGCTACGCAAGGTTCCATGGCTATATCTACTTCACACACAAATACTATGAGATACCATTTTCTGTATAAACATGTAATTAGTACTCTTCCACAATGCACATGGGATAGATAGGGTGGATTTTCAAATCAAAGGCCAATATCACATGGAGAATAGATCAATGATTATTGAGTGTCTATCTTCCAGAGGCCATAACTTTTGATCTTGATGTCCAAATTGAGAAAACAACGTTGGAAAGATAGAGACATGAATAATAGATTAGAAGTGGTTTCCATTGATGGAATGATAGCTATCATTCCATAAAAATTAAAATACAATCACGATTATTTCTTTCTTGAAAACAAATTATTTTGGGAAAATGGTTTATTAAAAGAAATTTGTGAATGTCTGAAGTGGGTCCCATTTGGAGGCACAAATATCTAAATTCATATTTGCAAAGGGGCAAATAAAACCCTAAACCCAAACCTAAAGAATCTTCAAGAAGATGAATATTATAAAAGAAGAAGAGGTGCATATTCATTGAGGACACCATAGAAAGAGACACATCCATCCATCCACCATTCTTCTGCTATTTTGTAAGTGTGCTTCTTTTCGAAGCATTTCCCTTCTTTCTTCCCAATTTGTGAATCATCCAGCTTTATTGGTTTACTGTTTAGTCATAAATCCAATTCATAATTGCATTTATTTCCTTCTTCCAGGTTACTACTACTATTTATTTGGTCCATGGGATCCCCATCCCAATCCATTTGGATGAATGCATTTCTTTTATTGTTTAAGTATTGAGAATATTGTGTCTTTCAATAGGAAAGCACTTTATTCGAACTTGAACATCAAGGAGTAATTATTTTTTACTCTCGTAGATACCTATTCCAGGAGTTCATAACATTTGTGGTTTTATACTTTTTATAAAGCATGAGATCTCATGTGTGTTTCTCCTATGCATCTTGTAATACTAAATGAATGAAATCATTTAAAGCTCTCCAATTTCTGGGCCATCTTTTTATTTTCTGTCTATGAGTTTTGTTTCAAAATATTTTTCTCATTATGTGAATAGATGGATGCGATGGAATGGATGTAATTATTCTTTCAAGTGGGGTTATTATCTTTTTATTATAATTTATTTATTATATGTTAAGTTGTTTTACCGCCTGGTCGACTCACAGGTGTTGATGTTATGAATGCACAAATATATGTTTTGTGCAAGTGTATTGAACTAGCTGAGTGAGAAAGAGGAGTACCACCTCTATAAAAACATAGAGGGTGTCTTGATAAGTATTTCAAGAATACCTTAGGAGGTTGAATTTTGTCCCTAACAGTAAAATATATAAAAAACTATCCAATTCAATTATAACTTTTGTAATACAAATATGCCCATTATTGTTAAAATAGAGAGCATACCAATTGTTATAAAATTACTACTAAAATAAAAAAATAAAAAATAGATAAGTTAAGAACATTGATAGATTATTTTATCATGTTAAGATAATTAAATCTAAGAAAATAATGTATCCTTCAATTTTGTATGATGATAAGACCTTTAAGGAGGTGGAATTATACAAGCATTTAGATATCTATTTCAAATGTCATTTGAACTAGAACTATGGTACCAATATGAGAATCATTGGTGGCTTGAAAGCTTATTACTTGTTTTGAAAACAAATGTAGAAATGTTGAACTATGGGATTGAGATAAGAAAAAAAATCATTTTCAATACTTTAATTATCATAATTGTTTTTTTTTTATGATTGCAAAGTTTGAATCTACAACGTTCCTTGTGAGACTTGGAATAAAATTGAACAAATTCAAAAACACTTTATACCCTAGAATTATAAAATTAAATGCAAAGGTTCTTATCCCATTCTCTCAATTAAAGTTGGATGTACTTTCATGGGTTCTAAAGTGATTACATATTTAGATTATAAACACAAATTGCTCAAGTTAAGAAAAAATAGGCTTCATGTTATTACTTCTAGTATGGGTAGTAGCCACCACAAGTGTAAAAGAGGACGGGTTAGAGATTTTGAGGCTTGGCTTAAATATTAAAACATAAAAGAATATAACCAAATTAATAATATAAACAATAGTATGTCGTATATCTCTATGAAGTTTAAATTTAAGATACATAATGGCTATGAAATAATTAATAACAAAAAATTGAAATGCTACAATGATTTTATAAATATTAATATGGTTGATCAAAATTATTTTTTCAACATCATGAGCTTGACGAACAAAATGAATATTGTCAAGAATAATTCTCATGACATAGTGAAATTGGTCATTGGACTAACCCAAAAACAAAATAATGCTCATGACATTGTGAAATTGGTCATTGGACTAACCCAAAAACATCTTGGGCTAAACAAATTTGTAATTTTTTTCATACAAAAGAGCTCAAGATTGAACACCAATTCCTTTTAAAGTGTTGTACCCTTAATAATACAAGGCATAGTTTTTCCTAGTTATACAACTTAATTACTCTTCAAGAAGCCGCAAAGGATAGCTTGGTTGGTTCAACCCTTTTATTTAAGGCATAATGCTCAAGGAGTTCATATGATCCATTAACATTTAGTCTTATATAATTAGCAACCACTATTATGACGAATGGTTAATAATACCCTTCATCTAGAAATTTGAAGAGGGGCCCAGGGGGTATCTATGAGGTGCTATAAAGTTATCGGCTTCCTCACTTGAAATGTTTAATAAGTGGGAGAGTGAGGGGAACTTATTTCTTCGAAAAAAATTAAATGAATAAAATTAATTACTCTTCAAGACCTCCTCATTTACGAAAACCATGATGATCTTAGTACTTTCATTTTCACCACATTTAAATATAAAAATGAAATTCTATAGAATATTTAATATAGTGTCATCAATAATCATTGTAGCATACTTCCACCAACCATGCTCCTTAGGGGACAAGGACATGTAGGGTTGGAATGCCTAAATTTGATATATGTCTCTTTCGATTTTTGTTTCCAGTGTCCACCATATACTTAATATGGAGAAGAAGAGTCATGATATTATAATAGTTTTCACAAGAAATTTTTGATGTAGTAGTGTAGCTAGGCACCATGGAACCAACCAATTCAAAACACTGCAATAAATTCCAAAAATTCTGGTAGCAGTGCAGTGTAGCCAGACACCATGGAAACAACATTGATGTAGAATTGCAATGTATCGTGGCACCATGGAACCAAGGCACAATGGAACCAAAATTATGGAATGTATTCTAGTATACGAACCAAGGCATCATGGAACCAACAATTCAAAACCATGGAACCAAGCAATTCTTGACTTGTGGTTTTAAAGGGTTAGAAACAAAACCATGGAACCAATCAATTCCTTACCTCAATTCCTATGTGTGGGAGAAAGGATGTTGGGATGATGGTGCAACACCAATGTGTATTTGAAGGTGCACAACAATTATGTAAAGGTGGAGGATGCAAGCATGCATTTATGCTCCACCCTTAGACAACTCCATATTTATCTTTCTTTAATTAAAAATTGCCTTCCAGTTTTAGTTTTCTTTTCCACAATTAGAGACTGCAGTTTATCTTGAAGTTTAGGTGCACTTCCAGGATCCAACTTACAAAGGGCCCGCTAGCACAATTTCTCTAGTGTTTTTCCACTGTTAGCACAATTTCTAATTTTGGAAAAAATCACATGAGCTAGAGGTGTTCCACTTTTATTTATGCCCCAAACCCAATTTTTAGGGAGACGTCTCATTATATACATGGGAATATTATATATATGGGCATACTATTCTAGGAAGTGATTTGGATTAGGCTTTGTCGCATCATAGGGGTGGTACAAATTCTATTTTTATATACCCTAATCATTCTTACTCTATAAAAGAATGGCAGGATGAGTGATTATTCAGTTTTGAGTAGAAGTCAGAGTTACACAGTGAGGTATTAAGCATATTGCATTGTAGTTTTTGTTTTAGTGAGTTTATAGAGAGATACGTAATTGAGAGTTCATATATGTGCTTGTTATTTTTATTTTTAGAGTGATGTCTTTGTAGAATATAACTTTCATATTTCACAGTTTTGATAGGTATTTATTAACTTTAAGTTTCCTAGTTTTAGTGTTTGAATATTTGAGTGCAGAATTTTCTTACCATACATTGAAAATTTAACATGAAACATTTATACATTAATCAAATTTTGAAGGTCTTGGTGGGAATTTTGATAGGGATAAAACCCTAAAACAATTGGAAGAACACTACTATTTTCCAAGCATGGCTAAAGAGGTGGCTTAGTATGTGGACATGTGTCACATTTGTCAAGCTTCCAAGGGCAAGCAAAAAAATATTAGCAAATACAATCCTTTGCCAATAACAAACAAACATTGTTAAGACATAAATATGGACAATGGGAAATGCACCAATATACCTAGTGCTATAATGAGGAATATTTTTGTATGGCTTATTTAGTTGCTAAAACTAGTTCATATACCAATAACCCATATTCAAATACTTAAGTTCCAAATACTGAAGTGCCTATTGAACAAATAAACCCTCAATATTTGTAAAACCATGAACAAGATATTGATATTGAAATACCTTACACAATATAAAACACAAAGTTTAATGCATTTAGATGTATAACATAATCATATGCTAGGTATATTGGTGCTTTTCCCATTGCTCATCTTAATTCTTCCAATTCAAAAAACATTGGGGACACAATTTCAATTTTTTTTCTTTTCATTAAGCATATTTGTATTACCTTTCATAAACTAAAGATACAATATTTTCTGTCATGCTAGAGTAATTTCCCGTCTGAATCGCCCAGCTGGGAAACCGCTTCGGTCGACATAGAAAAACAGACTTAAAAACTAAAATATATTGTTTAAGAAAGACAAAAATGGACTGACTATCATGGTGTTTCTGTCTGATCAAAACAGTGCCACATAAGGCCCAAAGAAACTCCTAAGATTTGAAGAAACTAAAATGAAGGCCATAACATGAACCCAGTGCCAAGTTAGTGTTCAAGTCCTATCTGCTCCTCTTCCGCACGCGGGGCAGTTTCTTAGGTGCTTGTTGCTGGAGCATTCACTGTTGCAGCCAGAGCACTGGTCATTGTACCCGGGCATAAAGGGATTCAAGCAAGGTGGTGAGTAGGAGCTCCATCCACTCCCCTTGTTTGTCCATAAGTTTCATCCTGAAATGTAGGTCGTCCATGTCCCTACGAGCATCAAAGATGAAGCTTTGCAAATTCTCCCAAGCGGCAAGAAGGCGCTTCCAAGCATCATAGTTCGAGAAAACATGCAGAGGAGGCAAGGGAGGGGTCTCCAACATGGGGGTGGAGGGATGGGGTGGAGGAGGTGGAGGGGAAACAGGGACAAAGGGAGGATGAGAGGTGTACACAACATCTGCTGGGGGGACAGGGGTGAAACCTAGTGAGTTTCCATCATTTTCAAACCACTCAACTTGACATGCCCAAGGAGAGGAGAGAGGGTGAAGAGCACGTTGTCCAAGGGAAGATAAAGACGAGGAGGAGGTTGAAGAACTTGGGTCAAGAATATTGGGTGCAAGCAGTCGAAGAGCAATTCGACTATAAGTCTGATACCACAAAGGACCCATTTTTGGTCGCCCACGCTGCCTGGGCATTACCAAGAGAGGGAGAAAGTCAAAATCAAGAAAATAAGAGAAAGTGGGGAAGCCAATTCAAAAGAGAGTGTCTAAATGACGCAGAGTAGTGGGGAAAATGTCACAGGATCCCCGCGAAAGAGAAGTCATTCTAAACAATAACTAGAGCATAAATTCACACAAGCGCAAGAGTAAAGGGTTGGGTGGCTCAACTATCACCATGACGAAGATAATGGAGATGACACGCGGGAGCAGGAGAAACATGTACCCAGAGGAGTGAATGCGACGATGAGTCGAGGTGATCAAAATTAAGTAGAGGAGGGTGGCATTAGGGAGGGATCAATTGGCCTCATCAGAGCTGGAGCACGCCACCTATCCTTCTTGTCTGCAATGGAAAACTAGTAGCTCATCCATGGATTTGACTGCGGTGAGAGCTAGGGTAATAATATATTTAAGGACCGGATGGTCTATCTGATCAGAAGGCATGCAGATTAGCTCTGACCCCTCCTGATCCACTCCAATACTGGTGAGATTATTTTCAATTTGGTTCACTTTCCTTCGAATATGTGAAGGAATGAGAGCCAAGTGGGGATGTGCTAAGGCCACAATTTTATTTATGCCATTGATAAGGTGCCAACAAGGGGATATTTTTTCAGGATCTTCCCCATGGAGGATCCTTGTAAATAGGCCCATAATGATCTTAGAGTCCCTTTCAAAAATTACCTTATGGTAACCTCACTCCTGGGAAAGATGTAGGCGTCGAAGGAGGCCCCAGAGTTCTGCCAAGTTATTGGAATTGTGACCAATGCTGCTTATGGTGATAAGCAAAATGGAACCTTGATGATCCTGGAAGACAACCCCAAACCTGAAAAGTCTGGGATTTCCTTTAGAAGCTTCGTCGAAATTTAATTTGATGAATACATGAGGCAGAGGAGACCATATTGAGGGGATGATCGATGCAGGGGATCACTTGAGAGTGCCAGAAGGAGTTGTATTGATGTGGATATTCCATCTTGAGAGGATGGATTGTTCATGAGGGGGACATATTAGATCATTATCTTTCCAAGGCTGTGAGTGGATGGTTTTGATGATATTGCCTTGTATTTTCATCTAGATGATATGCCACTTGAGGTTATATGATTGGAAAATACATATGTTTCTCTCCTTCCAGAGCTGACAGAGGATGAAGCCTGACAAGAGTTTCCAGATGAGGTTTAAGATGGGGGATCAGAAGGTCATTTCTCTCCATCCTTCTATGCTATCCTTGATGCCTTCTCATTTGCAGTCTGAGGTTCTCATTATCAAATCACACTGGTCCCAAACCTGAGAGTTGTATGGACAAAGATTCTTGAGGTGATTTTGTGTTTCGGTTGTAGAAAGACATAGCGAGCAAATGGAGGGACCTACAAATCCTCGTTTCATAAGGTGGTCCCAAGTTAGAATACTTTTATGAACTATGAGCCAGGCGAAGAAGCTAATCTTGGGCCAAAGCTTGGTGAGTCAGATCCCCCCTAGACCGACTCCTTGGGAGGAGTGTTAAAGGATGCCTTGAGACTATAAGCCTCTTGAATGTTAAAATTCATGTGTGGGGTATGTCCCCATCACAATATGTCTTTGCCTGGATTGATATGGATTTTACAGAATATGAGCTCCTTGTTCCAGGGTTGGAGATCCACGTGTGATGGAACATTGAGATCTGTTCGGGAGGATTTTCAAGTATGCCAAGTGGCACCGGAGGGGGCATATTGCTAGAATTCAGCCACTATTGTGAGACCTGCCTGAGCTGTAGGGGATAGAAATTATATTTCAATTGGTCGTTGCACCAAGGTGGGAGGTTGTTTCCAAGATTCATGCTAGAAGGAGGTGTTTTTCCCATTTTTCACCTCCCAGAAAGCATGTTTAGCGATCAGTGTGTTGTCTAGATTTGTTGCGTTCCATATCAATGAGTGAAGTCCTTGCTCATTCCATCTAATCAAATGATTTTTTGCAGTGTGGGGAGTATATTTTTGTCTCCAGAGATGTGCCTAAGGATTAGTGGGATGTTTGAGCCATATACACCAGATCTTGGCACTTAAAACTTTGTTGAGAGTAGCAGGTTCCCTTAGGCCCAATCCTCCAACCAACTTCGACTTGCAAAGATTTTCCCAGCTTACTAAGGCCCCTTTGTTGTCTGTTTTTGTCCCTTTCCAAAGATATTTTCTTTGCATATTTTTAACAATGGTGAGGACAAAACCTGGAGCGACTAGATCTGAGAAGGTATAGATGGGCAAGGCTTGTAGCACAAACTTGAGAAGGATGAGATGGATGGGGATATTGAGGGAGCGAAAAGTCCATGAGGATAGTCTCTTTTATAAGGAAGAAAGGAGACCTTCCCATCAGATGTTTCACAAGGATTTGTCAATGAGGGGAATTCCAAGGTACTTGGATGGAAGGGAGTTATGACTGAATCCAAGGAGGCGAGTGATGTGGAGTTGAACTTGATGGGGGGTGTTAAAAAAGAAGATTTGAGATTTTTCTCGATTGATGTCCATGTCAGAGGCATCAGAGAAGGTCATAGATGAGATGAGCTTCGCGAGCAGTAGGGGAGCCCATCATCAAAGTAATCTACAAATTGGATGTGTGAGACAAGTGGATTGCTTACATGTAGGGGGAGACCACTTAAGGATTTGTCGTGGATTGTTGCTTTGATGGAATGAATTAGTCCTTCAACCATGATAATGAAAAGGAAAGGAGAAAAAGGGTCCCCTTGCTGGATGCCCCTCGAGTGTGAAAAAGGATGAGAGGGCACCCCGTTGATTAGTATAGAGAAGAAATATGCGGAGGTGAGGCTAATGATCCAGTAAACCCAAACAAAAGAAAAATTAAAAGCCAACAGAGTAAATTTCATATAATCCCAACTTATTTTTTCAAAATCCTTGGAGAGATATCGTTTTAAGAGCATACCTGGAGTTTTAGTGATTTGACGGGAATGGATAACTTCATGCACAAGAATGACATTGTCTAGGATTTGCCGACCCTCAATGCAACTTGACTATTTAAGAGATATGATGAAAGGGAGCAAGGGCTTGAGACATTTGGCGATGACCTAGGTGAGGAGCTTGTAGATGACATCGTAAAGGGAAATGAGTTTGAATTTCTTGGGATGGGTGACACACTCTTCCTTGGAGATGAGGGTGAGGAAAGTCACATTGAGGGTTGGAAGCACTTGACCATATTGTCAAGAGTCCTCAATGATTTCCTAGGCCTCATTCCTAAGAATGGGCTAGTGATGATGAAAGAAATCCACCGTAAATCTGTTGGGGCCAAGAGTTTTTCTATCTAGAGTGTCGTGGAGATCCTGATCTACTTTCTCGATTGTGATTGGCCTTAAGAGGGAATCATTCTGATATTCTGTTATGGTGGTGAGGATGTGCTGGGTTATTTTTTCAGTGGTCGAAAGTTTGTTGCCAGGAGGCTCTAAGAGAATATTTTGATAGTAAGTGACTAGTTTGTGTTCTAGGTCTTCATGAGTTTGGATAACTTGTCCTTGTTCAGAGACTAGGTGAGAGATGCGGTTGACGTGTCTGCGATGTATCATCAAGCGGTGGAAGAATTTTGTGTTTCATTCTCCCTCCTTGAGCCATTGAATCCTGGACTTCTGCTGCCATAAGATTTGTTCCTGTGAGTGTCTTTCATCTAGTTGCTTCTTGATGTGAGCTTCATGTTCCTTCATTTTCTCATTGAGGCCCCGGTCCCTGATCTTTTACTGGAGACTCTCCATTTGATGATTCAAGAGTCTTTGAGCTTCAAAGATGTTTCCAAAGTTGGATTTATTCCACATCTTGAGGCATTGCTTCAATTTTTTTAGTCTTTGTTG
>WSFP011426852.1:0-22184 GCA_009831015.1 Picea engelmannii
ATGATCAACTATTCACCTGTATTGCAATTAACCTCCAGTATCACCCCACTCTATTTTTCATCAATAAATCTATAATTGTATTATTATTTAAAAGTGGCATAAGAGTGTTGAAAGCACTTAAGTGTGGGAAGTGTGTGTAAACCTGTCGGGGTACTAAACAAGCTCGCTAGCAGTGGGTAAATGCACACATGATACCAAGACAACTTCGTCGAAGTACTGAACAGGCCTGCTAGCAACAAAGCAATGTCTGGTCGAGAGGTAGCAGGTATATGCTTTTAAATTAAATTTTATGGAAGTATACATCATGTGGATACAACTATTGGATGGGATTAAATCATTTGAGTGGGTTAAATGACATCCCTGTCGAGCTTATGGACGCCAACTGGAAGCAGTGGCTCTTTCAATGGTATTGAAGTCTTTTTATAAACATCATGGCTCTTTGATTAAGACATTCTTTCAGTTTATAATCCCCTGCAAAAAAATTTATATTGTCTCGTTATAACATTGAGCTTATCCTAATACTATATGGTCTCAAAGTGAATTTATTTCAGGGAGCTTAAATCATTTTTCAAGTCTTATTATTTTCTTCCTGAGATGAAAACTTACCAGAGCATAGATAACTGCTTCTATGAGTGAGTCGTCATTTGTTGGGCCCCAACAACCCCCTTCTTTATTTTTAATCAAAATCTATTGTCCCTCAAAATTTTACTTGGATTCTTCGATTTTTTTTTCCTTTGATTTGATTGGATTGGTATTGGTTTTCTGTGTTTCAAGGTTGGTTTGAGTTTATATTCTTTTATTTTCTTTGGTTTGAATTTCATGAAATTCAAATTCCATTTTATTTTTCTTTCTACATATTTTTTATGTTGATGGACGAGCTTCATAATTTGGGAGTTTGTTATTACCCCTTCCTTATTGAATTTATATGCTATGAGAATGGATTGGTTGAACACATGGATTAATAACAATGATTTTACAAAAAGAAAGTTTATTGTGGCACATATTTTCTATGACATTTGTTCACATTTGATCAAATTTGAATGAGTGAGATACGAACATAGAAACCTTAATTTAAACAAAAAAATTATTTTTTATCAACTATTACTTTCATTTAAATTATGATTATGTTTTTGTCTTTTGTTCATTAGCAATCATTTTCACAAAATCACTTGGTAGGTTTAATTAATTAAATTATTTTGTCAATTTGCTTCTCATTTCAAAATAAAAATAAAAAATGAAAAAAAGAGTTATATATCATTTGTTTGATTTTGTGAAAACCCAAATTAATATTTTTCTCCTCTCCATCAACTTGAAGCTTCTAGAATTTTAAGATCATATTTGAAAGGAAAATATAAACAATATTTGTTTAGAACTTATAGTTAGGTTAAATTCATTTTAATTTTATTGTTCTAGATTTTGTTTTATTCACAATGTTTAGGTTATTAATTTGGTTTCTTTTTGTTTCACAGGTTTCTATTATCAGTTATTTCGTACGGATTTGATCATGGCTTGATTTTTTTATCTAAATACGTTCAAGATAATTGATCCAAAAATAATATTGGATTGTTGCAAATAATTTATGAGCAACAACAAATAAGATTTGGAAATGCGTTCAAGAACATACAGACAATTTTACGGGATTGATTACAGTCAAACCATGAGGAATATGAAGAAACGATTGAAAACCCATCTCCATAATGGACCCATTTGGCTCACTCCCGAGATTTTTCCGAAACAAATGCACGATTTGAGAGATATTGTTGCCTCTTTATGAGGCAAATTTCAGGTGGCGGAAATTATTAGTGACACCCAAACTGTTCATTCATTGCATAAATATATCAGAAAGTTCAAAGCCCAAGGATCCAAGAAATTCAAAGGAGGATTTTGATCCTTTATTTTTTGTATATTATTTATTTTGTAAACTTTTTATTTTCAAATGGAGTAACAGATGGTTGGAATTTTGGGAGAATGGATGAGTATTTTCGAAGAAGAATATGAAATTTCAAATTACTTAATGGCTTTAGTTGTGTGAGTAAAATGGTTTTATTTTCATTATAATATCTTCATATTCTTTGAGTAATTGATTATGCATTGATTTAAATTAGCTTTAGTCTGTTTTATCAATACATGGTTAATTGTTACCATTTATGTATTAATTTTTTCAATTTTTAAGAGTCTATTATCCCAAAAATTATTCCTAGACCATATGATGAACATATTTTGTTGAAATTATATGAGAAAGCAGTTTACTATTTGGCTTTCATCCTATGTAGACTGTGAAGTGTTTTTTCATTGTCTCTCATGTAATTTCTTAATGTGAAATATTATCTATGTCGAATTAGCTTTAGTCTGTTCTGCACATAATATTTTATATCATGTTGTTCATTATCTTTTGGTTTAGTTTATTTCTATGACTGATCATTTATTCAAGTATTTTGAGTTTACATCTGATGCTAGATAGTTGGTAACACCATTCCTGAGAATTGGAATTTCTTTCATTTTCAGTTATTGGACATTTCAAGGTCACGTGATATATAATTATTTGTCTTTCTATCATCGTAAACTCGCTCCAGAATATGAAAGACTTCCTTGAATTTCTTCGGGAAGTATTATTCTTGCTTTTGTCATAGGTTTTCACTTGACACGGGACAAGGGGAGTTCATACAAATGAAAAGAGATGAATTTAGTTTATTATTGTTGATCAGCTAGAGGTTAGTTAGTGTATTATTTATTTAATTTGTTGATTTGTGAGTGAAGAGTGATTGCATCATTTAAAAGTCAATCTGATTTGTCTATTTTTGTTATATCATTTACAATCTTTTTCATTCATTGTTCATTTAGAGTACTAGAATAAATTTGTTTGTTTTTAATCTTGTTTAGAAACATTATTTTAAAACAATTATTTTCACAAGATTTTAATTAAACCTTGTAAACTGTATATAACCATTGTATATAAACATTGTTAGTTAAGCATTTGTAATTAAAGTGTTGACTGTTAGAGTAGTATCTTTAGTTAGTTCACATCTTTTAAATTGTTTTAGGATCTTGGTTGGCTAACGGAGCCATAAAACCCGTCATGGTAGATTATACCAAACGGCTTGGGTTAAGTAGACAACCTCGGACCGGATCTTCCCTTCCCGTTCACGGTGTGTCATAAACGCCTGTCAACAAAACTCCATTTCAAATTCCTATAATGTTTTAAAATATCCATTTCAAATCCCTATAATGTTTATTTTTTGTTACTCACAAAATAAATAACATCATTAGCCATTGGAAGTGTGAACATGAGGAGGGTCTCTTCATTTTCCACATTACATACAAAAACTCATTAATTTGTTTTCTGGTTGATAAATCAACTTTGGGTTCTTCTATAAGTCAAATGGTCAAACACTATGGACTTAAACATGATTGATTAGTTATTATTTTTTTAATGATTTTAGTTTCCATTTTTATTTCTACATGTTATAAGACTTGGTGATCAGCGCATTCAATTTTATTCAAATAATATACATTTTTAAAATACAATTATATATTTTAAGTTCATTTTCTAATTGTGTCTTTGTTATTGATCGACAGACAAAAACATGATATTTTTTTAATCCAAACGTCAGATGGAGTCGCTCTTCCCCTAGTTCGCGGTGGCTATGGTTTAACCATGGTTTCTCGCAGCATCTACGCGAGTCGAGCTTGCTGCTCATTTTTCTCTTCTTCATCGGTCATGGCAGTTATGTCCTTCTCTGTGGGTGCCCCAGGCAATGGGACCTTTCCTTCCATCACTGCGTACAGGTCAGTTTTAGCTTCGCAATCTGGGGCTTCTTTTCAAGATGTTTTTCAACAGGACTTTGCTCCTTCTTCTTCGTCCCTTTTGGTTCAGGAATCCCCTCCCCTTGTCATTCAAATGGGACAAGATGTTGAGGAAAAGGAAGAATACTACATATCTATGAGTTTGGTCTGTCATTTCAATGATTTTTGGCCAAAGTTAGTTGATCTCAACAGTTGGATCTCAGCTACCTAGATCCTTATTATGCAGTAGAAAGATTCCATTCATCCTTGTGCTAAAAGATTCTTCATTGTTGAGTTTGACATTGAGGAAGATCGAGATCTGATTCTCAACTGAGGTCTGTGTTTTGGGGTAACTCAAGTTTGTGCATGAAACCATGGACCCCTTCTTTCAATCCAGATATTGACATTCTCTCCTTAGATCATGTTTGGGTGAGGCTTCCCAACCTTCCCTTGCATTTATGGGGTTTACCCTCTCTTGAAGCCATTGGTTGGTCTTTGGGAAAGTTCCACTATGCATGTCGTGAAACTATAAGGTATCACACTTCCACTTTTTTTATATCTGCGTGGAAATGGACTTCAATAAAGGATTCCCATTTGAATTTATTCATACTGGTAAAAATTATTCTTGGTCTCAAAAACTAGACTATGAGAGAGTTTCCTTCCATTGCAGATCTTGTTTTGAAATGAGACATCTTGCAACCCATTGTCCCAAAGGGCCCAAGAATAATAGAAAGCCTTGGAAATCCACTTGGTGGGTGGGATCAAATGACGACCATCAAGTAATCTCAAAGGAATGAAAAAATCCCCCTCAAGTCAATGAAAAGTCATCTCAGCCAAATCCTTCTCTTCAGCCAACTCTTTTATCTCTAGACACAAACCCAGAATCCAATCAAAATTCGAAGAAAGAGGCGTCTTCCCCTTAAGTTTTATCTAGGGACTTTGAAACCATTCTTCTCCTCAACCATCATCTAGTTGGGAAGATCAGTCTTATGATGTTGGGGTATCAGATGAAGAAAAATTAGAATCTCTAGATCAAGACAAATTAGGGAATATAGGCATCATAAGTACCTCAACATCTACAAACAAAAGTTGGATGGTATTCAGAAAGAAGAAGACATCACATGCCACATCACAACCAATGGTAACACGAAGTCAGACCCATAAGTTATCCAAATAGGTGAGCTCCTCCCCAACAAGTTAATTTATATGCAGTGTGTGATGCAGGAGCATCGCCAGCAAAGCACAAGTGGAGGACAACTCAGTTGACTAGCATGCATTTTGAAGTGATAATTTTTAATTTAAGGAGGCATATCACGCAAACATATAAAAAGATTGTAATTTAAGAAATTATTAAATGTTTTAGAGTTGGATGATCGCATAAGATTGATGGGAATTGTATTTTCTTTAATGCCATAGCTTGTAGTACAGATTCAATGTGTTTGATCTTATATGTCTGTCACAAAAATTTATTGTAATAAATCCTTAGTAGTTGAATGATTTTATTTAGATAGGATAGCACTAAGGTAGCTTGGAGGGAAATCTCAATGAGCTTCTATTGTATAAATAAATGTATTGTTTCCTAGATGATGTTGTTGGAATTCTAGTTGTTGATAGTTGTTGCCATTATAGCTAAGAGTTGTAGAGTTGTTGAAGAGAAGTGTATGAATCCATGTACATATCAGTTGAATGAATATAACAGAGAAGCATTGTTCCAATTGGTTGGTGTTGTTGTGTCTATCTGAATGAATGAATGGTAGGCTTTTTGTTTATCTAAATTCTCAGTTATTATTTGTTCTTATATTATGAATTCATTTACATGGTTGAATGTATGAATATGTGAGGATTTAGATAAGTTTCAATTGTTTCTCTTCTATGAGCCTATGAAAGGAGTGCATAGTGTCCGAAAGGTGTGAGTTGACAGATTTTTTTTCGACTCAGAAGCTCCAAAGAGATAATGTGAAACTTTTGTATGCAAGGATTGCATAAGAGTCCTCAAGGTGTTTGTCGGCAGAGTCTGTTTTGACTCAGAAATCCAAGAAAGATAGCTTGAAAGTGTGTGTAGGTGGAAACATGTTCAGATTCATATTGTTGAGAGAGAACAATTGAGCCTTTGAGGATTGTTTCAAACAGTGCACAGTCACCCTTCAAGAGTCAATTTGAAGGAAATTTGTTTCAAGGCATGCACAGGTTTGATACTTAGCTGAGAATCAAAGGAGTCATTCTAAGAAGTTCAGGGTGTTGAGAAGGAACAAGTCCAAGAAAGATAACTTGGATCTTTGTATATAGAGAGTGCTTATTGTCCACAAGGAGTGCGTGATAGAGTATTTTGACTCAAGAGCTCAGGAAGAGTAGCGTAAGTTTGTTCGCAGAAGGGTGTAATGAACTGTCACAAGGCGTGTGCAGTCGTCCACAAGGAAGCTAAGTTCTGGAAGAAAACTTGTTGCTAGGCACGCACAGGGTGAAATTCGACTAAAGTGTCAAGGAGATGTTCTGATAGAGAGCCAACCACACTCCTCGGAGCACGACCGCTCTCCTCAGGATCTTCTTCTCCTCGGCCCGAAGAACGTCGATGGTTCTTTTGATCCCTTATCGAGACTCCTCCTTACCCATAGCTCCTCTTTACCCAATCCTCCTTCTCTAGACTCGGAGGATCGAAACTTCGCGACTTCACGAGTTCACTGTCGATTCCTAGGCTCTCGAATCCCCGAGGCCCGATGTGTCAGTCGACGCTGACTTTCACCACCTTGTCAGGACTTCTGTCTTTATCGCTATCTCACCACTCGTGACGTCAAGCGCTCTGTTTTCCAAACCCGACACACGAGACACCGAAAGGCCGAGATTCGCGATCTCGCTCTCTCGCAAATTTGCCACTCGCGAGATCAAATGACTCTTACCTCGACTTCTGAGGCCCGAGACGTCGAACCTCCGATGGCTTATGCCACCTGTCCTCCACTATCCTTTGTGGTCCACACTACTTACGTAGCGGTCGAAATATCGCCTCTCGCTATATCGCGACTTCCATTTAGTAGATTTGGAGTCTCACCTCACGAACTCCCGATATGCCGATCTACGAGTAGAACCATGTTCCTCGTGATCCCAATCGACGGCTCCTGCCCTCCTGAGCTTCGAACCTTTTCCACACCTGCACTGTAGCCTCCTTGCACCTCGCAAGATCCACATTCCACGGAACTCAGCGAAATCTCCTCGGAGCAATTCGTCCGTCCGTTTCTTCCTTACACAATCCACGAAACAACAAGTCGTTCTTCCATAGAACTCGTCACCTTGTGCGTAAACCTACGGCGTTCCTGGCAACCTTCAAGGCACAACTTTCTCACTTGTCCTTCAACGGACTTGAAGGCCTATCCTTCCTAAGCTTATTATCGACTTCTCCAAAGTCCTTATGAGAACTTCTTGCACGCACTCCTTGCGGCAACTCTTCAACCTTGTCTAAGTATTGAATCCTTTTGACTCTGCGCACTCCTGCAGCAGCAGTCGTTCAACACTTTTCTCAGAATCGCAATTCTGAGACTTTTCCCTGGCCTATGCACTCCTTGCATGGCACTTCTACTCAATTGTATTTCTGGGAACTTAGAACAAAATTTATCTCTATCTGAAGCCTCTGTCAACGCACTCCTTGCGGACAAATTCCACTGCACTCCTTGCAGGAATTCTCTGGCTCAAAATAGAGAAACAATTGAAACTAATTCCCTCACTCTTCCAGACTTCAATTCAACCATGAAATCACATACACAGCATATAAAAGCAAATGTATGACAGGAAGCAAACATTCGTGAGCATAACGTCACTACACAGAGAAACAACACAAAACCATGAAATTGAATCAAAGCTTTCTTCTATTAATTCAATATCTGTACATGGGTGTTGTCCATACAATTCTCTGCAGGCTCTTTTCTTCTTACTCCTGAAAAATGTTACCATGATACAAAGGAGGGTGTCTATATCCTGTTTCCCTCTCGAACTCTAAAACTATCAAATCTACAATTAAAATCTACCTACCAACATTAACTAAAATAAATGTCGTCTATCTACCTAAGGACGAGAGCTTAAAGGCTCAAGGTCCATTACAATATACAAGTGCGCCCTCTCTTAAATGACTCATTTAAGACTTGCGCTACAATCCCAAAGCACTTCAAAAATTTGGGTTGGTTTGTCCAGCTGATCTCTGCTTGATGTGTTGGCTCGCTTGATGAGTTGGCGATGCTCCTGCATCATACTCCCTAGCTTGAAAATTTCATGGGCTCCTGTCCATGAGCTCCTGCACGGTCTGTCCATGCTTCTGTATCACTACTTCGGTCTCCCAGCTGGCATCTTCCACTGGGTGATTTTTCCACTTGACCAGATACTCAAAGTATTCTTTCCTCCTGGTCTTTTTACCTACTCGCTTGTCCAGTATGTACTCCATCTGCGGCTTCCCTACAATCGGCATCTTCTTCTGCCACTGGAATTATGGCTTTTCATCACTTCCAGCTCCTGCTTCCTCAACCTTATATGGATATAAGTCTGAAACATTGAATGTCAGAGATATCCCGATGCCATCCGGCAATTCAATTTCATACGCATTCTCTCTGAACTTCTTCAGGACTCTGTATGGTCCAATTTTCGTCATCTTTAGCTTGTTGTATGTTCCCCTCGGAAACCTTTCCTTCCTCGGATGTGCCAGAACTAGATCACCAACTTCAAACTGAAGTTGTCTCCTATGCTGATCTGCGCTGTGCTTATATTCCTGATTTGAATCTATCATTCGTTGCTTCACTTGGTCGTGAAGTTCCTTCATTGCCTCAGCAAACTCTTCTGCACTAGCGCTACTTGTAGAAATTTGTTCTAAATCTCTCAGTTCAGAAACTCCTCTCGGCTGTATCCCATATACAACCCGAAATGGGATTTTCCCTATACTCTGATTCACCGAATCGTTGTATGTAAACTCTGCCTGTGGTAATATCTGATCCCAGCTGGTGTGGTGTTCTGTCACCAAGCTTCTCAACAAGTCTCCCAGACTTCTGTTGACCACCTCCGTCTATCCATCCGTCTGAGGATGATAAGCAGAACTAAACACCAAGTTAGTTCCTAGATTCTTCCATAGCGTCCTCCAAAAATGTCCAATGAATTTCGTATCCCTGTCCGAAACAATACTTTTCGACAATCCATGGAGTCGAATGACCTCCTTGAAAAAAACATTTGTGATGTGTGTTGCATCGCTGGTCTTCTGGCATGGAATGAAATGTGCCATCTTTGAAAACCTATCAACCACCACAAAGATCGAATCAACCCCTCTTTGTGTCCTCGGCAAACCCAATACAAAATCCATGCTTATCGCCTCCCATGGTCTTTCTGGTATGGGAAATGGTTGATAGAATCCTACATTTTGCTTCCTCCCTTTCGAATGCTGGAAAAATTTGCATCTGTTAACGAACCTCTTGACATCTTCTCGCATTCCCAGCCAAAAATATGACTCATTCAGCTTTGTGAATGTTTTTTCATGGCCAAAGTGTCCTGCCAATCCACCACTGTGCTTCTTCTTCAACAGGTTCTCCCTCATGGAGCAATTCGGAATACACAGCTGATTTCCTCTGAACAGCAATCCCTCCTGGACCATATAATCTATCCATGGGCTTCTGTCTCTGAGAACTGGATTCTCGGCTGCTTCATATGCTTCTCCAAAATCCGCATCACCTGCATACATGTCCCTGAGATTTTCAAAACCCAAGGTCTTGACTCGGAACTCCTGCAACAACAAACACTTCCTTCTTAAAGCATCAGCTACCTTGTTAGCAGTACCCGAAATGTGTTTAATCACAAACGTGAAATTTTGCATATACTCTACCCATTTTGCATGTTTCTGATTCAACTTCTCTTGTTGACTCACAAACTGTAATGCATGATTATCACTATACATAACAAATTCCTTCGGGATCAAGTAATGCCTCCACTTCTTCAATGCATGTATGATAGCATAAAATTCCTTATCATACATGGAGCATTTCAGTTTTGCTTCATCCAGCTTCTCACTGAAATATGCAACTGGTATGTCTTCCTAACTCAAGACCGCTCCTATGGAAAATCCACTTGCATCACATTTCACATGAAATGTCTTCTGGAAATACGGTAACACCAACACCGTTTGTTCCATGATCTTCCGCTTCAACAGATTGAAGCTTTTCTCAGCCTCTATTGTCCAATGAAAAGACTTATGTCGTTTCTTGACTGTGTCCATCATCGCTGCGCTAATTCCACTGAAATTCCTGATGAATTTTCGGTAGAAACTAGCCAAACCATGAAAAATTCTCACCTCGAATACATTTCTCGGTGATGGCCAATTCTTAATCACCTCCACTTTACTCGGATCCATCTTTAATTCATTTGCTGAAATAACAAAACCCAAGTAAATGAGCTATGTCTTCATAAATGAGCACTTCTTCATGTTGATCAACAGCTTCTCCTGTTGTAGCTTCCTCATCACAATGGCCAAATGTTTCAGATGTTCAGCCTTTGTCTTACTGAAGATCAGTATATCATCCAGATATACGATGACAAATTTCCCGATGAATTCCCTCAGGACTTCATTCATCAACCTCATAAATGTGCTCGGTGCATTTGTCAAGCCAAACGGAATGACTAGCCATTCATACAGTCCTTCGTTTGTCTTGAAGGCTGTCTTCCATTCATCGCCTTCCCTCATGCGAATCTGATGATATCCGCTCTTCAAATCAATCTTTGAAAAATAATTTGCCCCACTCAAGCAATCCATCAGATCATCCATTCTTGGCAGTGGAAACCTGTACCTGATGGTTATCTTATTAATGGCTCTGGAATCGGTGCACATTCTCCAGCCTCCATCTTTCTTTGGACTAAGTACTGTCGGAACAGCACATGGGCTCAAGCTTTCTCTGACCAGCCCTTTATCCAGCAACTCCTGGACCTGCTTCTTGACCTCCTCATTTTCTTGCGGCGTCAATCTGTACGCAGCTTTGTTCAGAAAACTAGCTCCTGGTATGAGGTCTATATGGTGACTCACACCTCTCATCGGTGGCAACGAACGAGGTAATTCGTCCACTATGATGTCAGCGAACTCTCCCAGCAATTCCTGAATCTCATCTGGTAGATCATCCACTCTTGTGCTAGTCAGAACAATCCTCGTCTTTCTGACAACAAAGAATTGTGGATCTTCCTTCTTCTCCATCTCTGTGAGAAGTTCCTTCCCACTCATGAGGAGTATTGTGTTATTTACTTTCGGTTTCACTTCCTTATCCTTTATCGGAAGCAACTTATGTGTCCTCCCATCCTTCTCCAGAGTATATGTGTTCATTCTCCCATCATGAACCACATTTATGTCATATTTCCATGGTCTACCCAGCAATAAATGACATACATCCATGGGAATGACATCACAGAGTACTTTATCATTATATCTACCTATCTTGAATTCAACTAAACACTGTTTAGTGACACTCACCTGATGTCCCTTCTGTAGCCATGAAACTTTGTATGGACTCGGGTGATCAGTTGTCTCCAGCTCTAACTTTTCCACCATATCGGTTGAAACGAGATTATCTGTGCTACCGCTGTCCACAATAACCTTGCATACCCAATCCTTGGTCTTGCAAGTTGTCCTGAACAGTCGGGTCCTCTGAGCTGAGTCCTCCACGTTTTCCCTAGGTGTTAAGAGAACTTTACGCATCATCAGTGACCTTCCACCTTCAGCGTCTTCTTCGGTCTCAACATCTCACCTCTATGCTTCAGTGATGTGAGCTTCTTCGATGTCCTTCTTTTTATCTGGACACTCGAATGACCTGTGCCCATTCTTCCCACATGTGAAACATGTGAAACATGTGATAACTCCTCCTCGGCCTCTTCCTCTACCTCTGGTATGAGGAAAAGTATTTGCGTCAGAATAATCTCCCTTCTGCTCATGATGTTTCCCTCTCTGTTCAGTGTATGGTCCTTTCTGTGAGGTACCACCTCTTTCTACTCTACCCTGAGGCTTCTGGAATTTCTCCTGGGCAACTTCCTTGCCTCTGGGATGACTTATGCCTCGTCCTCACTGACCTTGCTTACGGCTCAGCTTCTCTTCTGCTTTCAGAGCCATATGATAAGAATCTTCTACAGTCCTGATGGTAACCATGCTCAGTTCATCCTGAATGTCGTATCTCAGACCATTCAGATATCTGGCAACCTTCTCATCATCGCTCTCCCGATGACCTGCTCTGATGTTCAGTCGATAGAATTTCTCAGTGTATTCTTTCACTGTCATCAGCTTCTATCTCAGGTTCTGCATTCTCCTGAACAGAATAATTTGGTAATCTCTTGGGATGAACTTTGCCTTCATCTTCGCAATCATTCGATCCCAGCTTTTAATCTTTTGCTTGCCTTTGTAGCGTTTGTCTGCTTGTAGCTCGTCCCACCATAATGTTGCATGTCCCTTCAATCGGGTGACCGTATGCCTAACCTTCTTATCTTCTTCGATGTCTTCATAATCGAAGTAAGTGTCAAGAGCTCAGATCCAATCCAATAGCTCTTCTGCATCCAGACTTCCCTCGTAGACTGGAATGTCCATTTTTGTTTTCAAACTCATCCTGATGATGGCTTTAATCAACCGCTACGTTGATGCATCCTCTGTTGTGACCTCTCCTTCATGCCCAACTTCCTCTTCAACCTCGGAATCATTGAAATCTCCAGCACCGACTCCGCATCTTTATGCTGTCTCCATATCTTCTAGTCTCGCTCGGAGATCTCTCATCTGTCTCTCCATTTCTGGATTTCCTGCCGGCCTACCTCTTCTTCGCACCTCCCTATCCTCGGGATCAGGTGACTGCATTTCTCTCCTCGGCGGAATGGAAAATCTACTCCTTCTCTGCTACAGAAAGCAAATATATTCCCGCTCTGATACCACTTGATAGAGAGCCAACCACACTCCTCGGAGCATGACTGCTCTCCTCAGGATCTTCTTCTCCTCGGCCCGAAGAACGTCGATGGTTCTTCTGATCCCTTATCGTGACTCCTCCTTACCCACAGCTCCTCTTTACCCAATCCTCCTTCTCTAGACTCGGAGGATCGGAACTTCGCGACTTCGCGAGTTCACTGTCGATTCCTAGGCTCTCGAATCCCCGAGGCCCGATGTGTCAGTCGACGCTGACTTTCGCCGCCTTGTCAGGACTTATGTCCTTATCGCGATCTCGCCACTCATGAAGGCAAGCGCTCTGTTTTCCAAACCCCGACACACGAGACACCGAAAGGCTGAGATTCACGATCTCGCTCCCTCGCGACTTCGCCACTCGCGAGATCAAATGACTCTTACCTCGACTTCCAAGGCCTGAGACGCCGAACCTTCAATGGCTTATGCCACCTATCCTCCACTATCCTTTGTGGCCCACACTACTTACGTAGCGGTCAGAATATCTCCTCTCGCTATATCGCGACTTTCGTTTAGTAGATTTGGAGTCTCACCTCACGAACTCCCGATATGTCGATCTACGAGTAGAACCACGCTCCTCGTGATCCCGATCGATGGCTCCTTCCCTCCTGAGCTTCGAACCTTTTCCACACCTGCACTGTAGCCTCCTTGCACCTCGCAAGATCCACGTTCCACGGTACTCCACAAAATCTCATCGGAGCAATTCGTTCGTCCGTTTCTTCCTTACACAATCCACGAAACAACGAGTCATTCTTCCACAGAACTCGTCACCTTGCACGTAAACCTACGGCGTTCCAGGCAACCTTCAAGGAACAAATTTCTCACTTGTCCTTCAATGGACTTGAAGGCCTGTCCTTCCTAAGCTTGTTCTCGACTTATCCAAAGTCCTTCTGAGAACTTCTTGCACGCACTCCTTGCGGAAACTCTTCAACCTTGTCTAAGTATTGAAGCCTTTTGACTCTGCGCACTCCTGCAGTAGCAGTCGTTCAACACTTTGCTCAGAATCGCAATTCTGAGAATTTTTCCCTGGCCTGCACACTCCTTGCACGGCACTTCTACTCAACTGTATTTCTGGGAACTTAGAACAAAAGTTATCTCTATCTGAAGCCTCTGTCAACGCACTCCTTGCGAACAAATTCCACTGCACTCCTTGCAGGAATTCTATGGCTCAGAATAGAGAAACAATTGAAACTAATTCCCTCACTCTTCCAGACTTCAATTCAACCATGAAATCACATACACAGCATATAAAAGAAAATGTATGACAGGAAGCAAACATTCGTGAGCATAACGTCACTACACAGAGAAACAACACAAAACCATGAAATTGAATCAAAGATTTCTTCTATTAATTCAATATCTGTACATGGGTGTTCTCCATACAATTCTCTGCAGGCTCTTTTTTTCTTACTCTTGAATAATGTTACCATGATACAAAGGAGGGTGTTTATATCCCGTTTCCCTCTCGAACTCTAAAACTATCAAATCTACAATTAAAATCTACCTACCAGCATTAACTAAAATAAATGTCGTCTATCTACCTAAGGACGAGAGCTTAAAGGCTCAAGGTCCATTACAATATACAAGTGTGCCCTCTCTTAAATGACTCATTTAAGACTTGCGCTACAATCCCAAAGCACTTCAAAAATTTGGGTTGGTTTGTCCAGCTGATCTCCGCTTGATGTGTTGGCTCGCTTGATGAGTTGGCCATGCTCCTGCATCATGTTCTAAGGAGAAAAGGTTCAAGAAAATAACAAGCTGAGGAGGTAGAGCGGCGAGAATTCTTCAATAGGAAGGAGCCCTTTGAAAATTATCCAAATCAATGAGTAAGATTCGTCCAAGAGGGAGCAGAATCGTTCCAGACCGTCAGATCTAGGAGAACTGCACAGAGGTTAGTCGTAGAAACCTGTCGACTCTTCGTAGTTTGGAGGTGTGGAAGTGTTGTAATAAGAAGGTTCATCGAAGTCGTGAACTGAATCCTAACCATTGGCTATGAGTATGTTACATGGCAGCGAATTGGAGAGTTCAGGAGACAGAGTTTCAGAGGAATTGCGTGGAGCACTTAGGCCGAAATAGTTTGGACCATCGGATCCAGGAGAACACGCAGCAGAGATCCACGTATTTTGGTGGAAAGTGTTTCAGAAGGAAACGAGGGCGGAGGTTGTAAAATTGTTGAAGCCAAAGTTATGAAGAAAGTTGGCCCATGACCACAACTCGTGGTCACATCGGATAAGGAGTCTAGTGTGGGAGCTAGTACTCGCCAATTGGTGTTGCCAGAAGCACCAAAGAGAGGGGTTGCGGGTAATTTGAACCTGCATGTAACATCAAAGGGACTTGTGTGTCAATTGTTCAGGGTCTATTGAAGGCCTGAAGAGCCGATTCGGTTTGATATTTTGAATATCCTTTACCGGGAGATCGCAAAATCCCCAGGAGGGAAGGGAGGTTGCATCAGTGTGTCTTCACTTTTATCCTCAAAGTATTTTCCCGAGTGTATTCAGTAAGGTTGTTCTATCTGAAGTTTTCATTTGAGTATATTTGAAACAGTGATTAGTAGCTTGTAGTATTGGTTTAATTGAGGCCCTGGATTGGCCTGAATTTTGAACGACTTTGTAACTCCTCAGCAGTTTCGACCGCACCCTTTTTTATAATACAAATTTCCCAGTTTTTGTTAAATATATATATATAATTATAGTAAAGAAAAAATTAATATCTATGTATACTTTTTTTATTTGTGACAGTGCTCAATATTACAAAGATGAAATAAACTCTAGGAATCTAATAAAGTGAAAGTGTTAGATCCATATAATGGTGTTATTACTAGTGTTGGATAAATACACTCACTTTATATAATACATGGAGTGACATTGAGTCCCAAAGATGGTATTGTCAATATTATTAATGTCACGAGTAACATCCCCCTTCCATATGAAGATAATTTAGATGGATATAAATGTTTAAAAGTAAAGGAAGGAAGTTTCTCACTTGGTGGCCTTGGAAATATTTGGAAAGAAAGAACATGATTTTTCATGTACTTGTCTAGTTGGAGACAACAATGCTTGATGTTTTTTAGTATAAAGTTAGTGAGTGTATGGAGACAATGTTTATCATGTACTACCAGTGGATCGGTGGGAAACTTGGTATGTGTTTAACATTCTAGATTGTATATATATAATATGTATGTACTTGTTTGGGTTATATATGTTTATACTTGATTCTATGTATAATACTATTTAATGCAAGTTTACATGTTTATAATTTGATCTCTTTCTAATTCACTTGTGTGACACTTAGTTGATTTTATGTATAGTATTGTTTAATGCAAGTTTACATTATATAATTTAATCTCTTTCCATTTCACATATATAACGTTTTTACTTATTATTTCATTGATAATATATAAATTCATTGATATTTTTCATTGATACTATATAAATTCATGGCATTAAATCAATTATTCTCATCATATAAATTTATATCGAATAATAATGAAACTACAAAATTATGACAATTAATGATGCATTAAGCTAGTAAATATACTACAAATTGACAGCAATTAATGGCTCATTAAACTAGTAAATATAATACAAATTGACTTCAATTATACTACCCACTAATTAATCAAATTGGTGAATTAATGACTAAGAGAGATATTACTAAAATTTAGTCACATTATACGGCACTATGATTATACTACCATTAGTGGTCTCCCTAAAGATAGTAGATTTTATACATGTTCTAATTGTTTTTTTCACTAACGAATTAGTTAATTTGTACATATGTTTGTATATTATGCACCTAATCACAGTATATTCTCAATGGGTGGAAGACCATTTTCTAAGAGAATGATTGGATAGAGTGTATGTTATAACTCTAAATTGCACCTGACATGCATACCTGGCATCAGGACATCTAACTTGCTATCTTTACCAAACCATTATTGAACAGCTCTTCTACAAACCATCATTTTGAAGGTGTACATGCCCTGCACCATTACTGCCCGCGTACACACGCTTGCTAAGCCACTACAGCCCGCGTACACTCACAAAATATCGTGAAATGTGGAAATTTCTATAGGATACTGGCTTTTGGCCTGTTACTTAACCATTTGACTTCCCATAGCCAGTCACCCCAACCGTTACTGCCCCTTTTAGCCTATAAAAGAAGGGGTTGGGGTCCCATTGCAAGGGGAATCACGAGAGCAAAGAAACTCTGCCCATTTTATAAATCCCCCTTTGCCCCAATTGTAAATCCCTTACCATTTCCCTAAGAGAGAACTAAAGAGGAGAAGAAGACGTGGAAGCAGTTGGTGCATGGTGAAGAGGATCCCAGGACCAAGTTCGAGGAGTAGTGTCGGTCTCATGTTGTAAGTGAATTTTGTGAGATTAATATAAAGAAGTGTTTTTCTCGTCCCGCCAAATGACGTCTTAAACTTATATGATTTTTTTACATTTCTTGTTTATGATGTCTAACCCACTAATCCATATGTAGAAGGCATGCTTGTAGTTTCTTGTTTGTCTTTTGATGAATGCAGATCAGCCTTAGGAGGAGACTTGCAGTCAGGAAACAACCAAGTGCAAAGGGATTGACATCGGATGAGGAGTTTAAGGTAGGCCTATCGGATCCCTCTCTCATGTCTTTTATGTATGATTGTGGTGTAATGTTGGGATAGTGATAAAAAGTAGGATAATTTAGACGGTTAGCTCTGCCTACACTTTAGACCCTTTGTGTAGTCCGTAGAGGGGTTTTCCCACTATAGCAGAATTGGCGACCATACTGGGGATGCCTTTAGGGTCTTTGGGGATTTTTCTTTTTGGGTTCTTTTGAATCAGTTCATTCACTATTTTCTGAGTTTCTGTGAGCTTTTGTGTCATAAAGGCATGTTGTTCTTCCATACCAGTGCTCCCTACCTGTGTTGGACTGTTGTTTTTTCAATTTTTTGAAGAGTTACAGAGCTATACGCGGCCTATAGTGGGCCTACATCCGTGCATACGTGCCCTGCCCCTGGACAACCCACGTACATATGTTGGTTATTGAAGTGTTAGTAGTGTGCATCTTGAGAAAAATTTTGTAAAAAACAAGAGGCAGACATCCTCTTCCCTATCAGGAGTCACACTTCTCAGGGGTTTTCTTGATCTAGTACTGGTCTCTGTTATAGAAGTCTCTAGCTTAGGTCTGACTTCAGTTTAGATTTCTTTTGATCAAAGATTTCTTGTGTTTTCTTTAATAGGGTTTTTAGACAAGATGGGGAGTCTGCTTTGATATGCCTGCTTGGTGTTGTCAGTGACTCCCTGCGATCTGCGATTGGGCCAGAATCCATTTATTGGCCCTCTCTTGTCGCCATTTTTCCCTTTTTTTCTTTGAAAGAAAAGAAAAGAATTCATTTTCAAATTTCTTGTTTTGAAGCAAGTAACAATAAAAAAAAAACTTTCATTACTTTGTTTGGTAAAGTAGTTTAGGTTAGTTGCTTTGTTTACCAAGGAAAAAGAAAGTTTTCTTAAGTTCTTTACTTGAATGCTTAGGAAATTAAGTAGCTCGTAGTTGAGTGAAATCTTGTTTTGAGTTTTTCTTTTCAAAGATTTGAGAAAAGTAGTTACGAAAATTTTGGTGAAAGAGTTTCAATTGGAAAATCTGTATTTGTGAAGAAAGAAGTACTTTTGTTTCCAGTATCATCTTATGTTATTCTCTTTCGTCTCTTAAAGAACATCACTGGTTTCACTTTTCTTCCTTTTGACTTAATACAACCACTAAAATTAATGCCTAATTAAAAGTTATTAGACTTTGTGTTTGAAGGGTTCATCAATTTAGTCTAGGCTAGAGCCTTGATTTAGGATTGGAGAGGAAACTCTTCAAGGCTACAAAAAAAAACATAAGAGTATGAGCTAGGGAGTGCTTGAAAGTCCAGTAACCGTAAAATTTATCTGGGACCCCCCTCTAACATAGGGGATAAACACGAGGTCGCGTAAGGAAAGGTAGCGGACATAACCCTTCCAAATTCAGACCAAGCGTAGTGGGGAACGCATATAGAGGGATTATCTTGGGATTTTGTCGATCGCATTTTCCACGGATCTTCGTGGGTCTCGAATCCATTTGAGGTCCTTAGTCGTCTTCCGGAACACTTTCTTTTGATACCCTTGTTAGGTTTCAGAATTGATACCCTGCTCACTGCGGTCCACCCGACTGTCGACTATACCCACCTGGTGATTGTTCGCGCATTGGTACCCTGGTTGCCTTTATCTTAGTGACTTACACAGGTGACTACGGGGGTATACCATGGTACCTAGGGAAAACATGAGGCCACACTTTGTAAAGTATACCCGGAGGGTGCTTCCGTATTTGAGTTTCACTTGCACCGGTAAGTTGCTCTAGTGTTGGTTGGTGTAACTATTCTTCCAACTAGCTAGTGATCTGCTTGTCTTATCTCATAGGAGATTTTTCTAGTGTCTGTTGGTTTTCAAAATGATTATAGAAAGCCCTAGTGTGTCATTTATCTTCTCACATAGTGGTGGATCAGGAGCTCTGTCGGTCATGAAGGCGTTTGGGCCTGCTGCCGATTGATCTTGATCCACCCCCACCACCACTAAGGTGAAAGATAGACCAGCAAGGGTCTTTTGAGGCGACCAGGTTATAGGAAAGTGTACCCAACTCATCTCCGAGAGGAGAACATTCAATTCCGTATGAGCCAATCATTTATAACCTCAGAGCGCAAGATTTTGGTCCACATAACCCTCCAATCATTGATCTATCGATGTCCATCGTTGTACAAGTTCAACCTTACGAGCGTCAAGTAGTGTCACAAGTAGCGATGCAAACAAATGTTGCTACTTCTTCAGGGAATACTTATATTCCCTCTACCGCTGTCACTACAGGGGGTGTTTCGCCTCCTAACCAACCATCGTTGATCTGAACCACTATGGTCTCAACTGCCTCTACCTCGAACAATGGTCTAATTCCATCTATGGCGGCGATCACTGCTTCGTTCACCCAGAGTGCGACAGGACCTACATTTTCATACGAGATGCCTAGCTTTGCTACGAACTATGTCCTTTCCTCCTCCACTCTACAGACTTTAGGTCTAGGGGTAAGGAGCTCGAATTCTCCTCTGCAAGGATCCATGGGGGGCACTTCAGATCCCTATAACGCTTTCCCTTACGGAGGGGGCCATATACCTCCTTCGTCCCCTTTTCTTAGCGGTGCTCACCAGCACTCCGTCGGGTTGAATGTAAACTATAGTTCGTTTGTAGTAGGTAGTCAAAGTGTTGGCATAGGAGCAGACCCAGGGTTCAACACTACAATAGCACACCAACAAATCCCTAACTACCGACCCTTTCGACAACACCTGTGAAGCAGATGAGGTCTCACTCGATGTAGAGGCAGGGGTGGTTGCAAGACTTAGGTGTCTACAACCTTAGATGGGACATAGATCTGTGATTGTACTACTTAATAAATCACTTAGCATCGTCAGTTCGTCAATATGCAATCAATATCCACTTCACCGATAAAACAGGGCTTCGTAGAATCCACACTAATCTAATGTATTTAAGCACTTAGCATAGGTAAATAGATCAGATCGAGCAGATTAAGCTCTAAGGATGGTCGTATAGATCAGATCTAACATTCTCGCATATCATACGCACAAAGCATAAGTAGATCTATCTAAACATATAAAAGTACTTAGCAAATAACGTGTGAGCACATCAAGACAAGGCACAAAGCAGCATAACACAGTATTTACGTGGTTCACCCCCACCCTGGGGCTACGTCCACCAACTCTTCTTCTTTATTGTCTTCATTCAATCGGTTACAAGCACAGAGCCTCAAAACCCTACTCCGCACAGGACAAAAGATCCGCGCAGCTCGCTAGATCCTTCTTCCTTGCATTACAGCACTAATCCTTCCATAATCCACTACAAGGACCTGCACTTGGCTTTGCAATTCTCTTACAATCATGCACGAATCACTTACAGACTCTATTTGCACTTAGCATACATTCACATCACATAGATGCACCTCCACACTTCTATCTAGCTTAAGCGTTTATTTATATATTACAAAATAGGCCTAAACATGGGTAAACCCATGGGCCGACATCCCATTCCCATTACATCATCCCAAAAACCCAAAAAGGACCCAAAAAGGGGCCGATATCCCATGATCTCTGCTTCGTCTTGCGCTCCTCCTTCGACAAGCTATCGAAGTCCCAAAATAGGTCAACATGACCAAGAATCTCCCAACACTTGGTCAAGGGCCAACACAAGGAATTCCTACTTATTGCATGTCGGTAGGTTCGACACCATTCTCTTTGTTCATCACGTTTGGTAACAACACTTTCTTATCAGCTGCCATCTCAGTCGGGGGAAACTCCGGTTATGGACAACAACATCCTGTGCAGGGTATTATTCCTGCACAGGGGGGAAAATTAGGAATTTCTTCCTCACAAGGACCTTGGAATCTGTGGTAGGGATCAATTCCCTTGTCAGGGATGCCAACTGGGGGAAACCCCTTCCATATCCAATGGAACCCCGGGCAAGGTTCAACACCTATGCCCATCAGATTGGTAGGGAGAAACCCCTCCCAAAATCCTTGGAATGCGACGCAAGCCCAACCCTTTACGTCCTATTACGGGAGTCAACCAATGACATCTCAACAAGCGAAAAATACGTACACTGGTCACGACCATGGTTATTACCAGAACCCTAGCTAGCAACCTAACATTTCCTAGCAACCTAGTGCCAGCCAAACTCCAGGCTCCTTTTTCCCTGGTTACAATCAACAACCCGAATTATCGTTTCTGGAAACACTACACTTGCCATACTTGACAAGTTTATTAAACAACCCCATCTATGATCCAGGTGGATATTGGTGGCCACCCACCTTTTCCAATTGGCTCAAAACAATTTTCTGGCAATTTTGGTAATTTACTATTTTTGGCAGTTTTTCGGGTCCTAAACTTGCGAAGCCATTTTGAGGCCCTAAACGATGTTTTTTGGGAAAATGGGGAGTAACGTGGAACTAAGTTCAATGTTAATCACACAAAAGTTGTAGTCCTCGGATAGATATTTACAATGAGCTATCGTGCACCCAAAACAAAGATCGTATGCCAAAGTTATGCCCCTGGGAAGTTGACATATCAACTACCCCCATCGAGGCCCGCAAACCTTTTGGCTTTTCATCTCCCGGGGTTAGGGTTTTTTATTTTCCTTATGTTAAAAGGGCCCTTAGAGCCTCATTGTAATAATCATATTCTCAAGGATGTGCGTAGACGTCACATCTCTTCTCAGAGATAAGTTGCCACCATTCTAGCGAGTCTTTCACTCTGCATTTTACAGTCTCTGTACATTTATTTCATTAATAGAAATCGTGTATTATTGTATATATGTGACTCTTTTTATTTCCTCTATATCTCTGTTATATTGTTGTCTCTCTTTCAATATCTCTAAATATTTATGTGTTATATCTCCACTCTCATTTTGTG
>ML865093.1:8391-22183 GCA_009831015.1 Picea engelmannii
TTTTTTTCATGAAATTATGTCGACCCTGCACTTTTCTTCACGAAATTCGTGTCGACCTGCGCTCTTCAATTCGTGTTGATCCCAAAGTAACTCGTAACCCTGCCGGTGCGAAGGCCCTTCTAAGTTCTAACACAGAACTCGTAACCCTGCCGGTGCGAAGGCCCTTCGTGAGCTGCCGTCGAATTTTCAGAGTCAAGCGATCACCTCCTTCGTTTGTGGTCGATGGCGACCTACTTTGTTAATACCTGTGCTGAATTTGTATAAAGTTCCGGCCTAATTTGAAACTCAAATTAAATCGGACGAACCCGCCAGACTAGACCACACATTTGCCGGCTATATGGAGGTTCGAGGGCACATTTCACAGGTTGAACTGAACGAACCGAACCTTAGCTGAACCTTAGCCGAACCTGAGGCGAACTTGAAATTTTTTTTGAGGTTCGCCGAACTTCGAACCTCAAGTTCAGGTTCGGCGAACCCTGTGACATAGCCTAAAACTCAAAGATACATACAGAAATAAGAGTAAAGGATAAATCTGCGATATCAGAGGCAAGAATATAAAATTCTGCTAATCAATTCGCACCCTAGGCTGGAGAAGATTCAAAAAAGTTAAGATTTGTGAGCTGACTTTCGGTCCCATTTTCTCAAAGAAAATAAGACAGTCTGCCTGCATGTTCCTTGAGTGCCTTCTTTGAGAAAAAATCCGCCTCTTTGTTGTGATCCCTGTAGATGTGCTGGAAATTTACATCTTTGATGGTAGTCGCCAGCTCTTTTGTTTTTTGTTTCCAGCCCTCCAAATTTACGGCAAGTAGCTGACCCTTTTGATTTATCCAGTCGATTATAACCCTTGAGTCACTCAATACTAAAAGTTTTTTAGTCGATCAAATGATTGCCAGAATAAGTATAGCCTGTAAACCCAAAAGCCCGACCTTTGTATTTGTGCCGGCTCCACAATTTATGTAGCAATTTAATACCTTGGTTGTACTGAACTTTATGATGCCCCACCACAGCACTGACCATTTGAATATGCTGCACCGTCAAAGCATGCAATAGTGTAGCCTTCAAAGTGCCGAAAACTGATGTGTTGTTGCGCTCTTCAAGTTATGCAAATTAAATTAAATTGCAAAGTATTTTGCAATATGCGATTTAAGATTGAATTTCATGGTTTTATGAAAAAGGAAAGCCCTTACGAAAAGAGATCAAGCATGTTGGCACGTTTTTCAAAGAGAAAAGGATGAATTGTAAGAGAAGTTGTGAATTTGAGAAGTCAAAAATTTTATGTTCAAATGCAATTGTTCTTTTGGTATATTTTCTTGTTATTTGCAAATTAAATGACACGGAGCAAATACATTAGTATAGCATCCTATCAATCGGTGATCAAATTTGAACTTGTCCCAGCCTTTCTAAAGGGTTCTAGCTCGTGAGAGAAGGGTTTGTCGAAATTTTCTCTTCAAAAAAAATTTAAGAATTAAATTTTACATGTCCATTGGGAAGTGCAGAATTAGTTAGAATCTTTCAAAAGAAGGGTAACCTTTTAAATAGCTTGTCAAAATTAATTTTAGGATCTACCAGAAAATCTACCAAATCTGGGATTTCACATCTATATTTAAGGATGAAGGGCAACCTTTTAAATAGCATGTCAAAATTAATTTTAGGATCCGCTAGAAAATCTACCACATCTATATTTAAGGATGAAGGGCAACCTTTTAAATAGCATGTCAAAATTAATTTTAGGATCCACTAGAAAATCTACCAAATTTGGGATTTAACGTCTATATTTAAGGATCCAAAGTCTTAACGATTTCAAATTTGATCTGGAGTCAAACCTCATGTTGAAAGATATGTTATATTTACACCCCACCTCAAGATTGTTTTACCTCCACAGTTTCCTATTCTTCACATGTCATCTAGTATCGTCGTACCACTTTTAATTTGGTGTTAAATGAAATTTTTGGCACATGAATAATTACAAAATCTCCATTATTCATATGGATCCTACAATTGGGCTCAACTTTTTTAATCTCATTGTTTCACCCTAGTTCACTCTCATTCTCTCATTTGATTTTGCACAACTGCTCCTCGAAGCTCCAGTTCTTAGCTAGTTGTGAATCCATATATACCTAAATCTCATTGATTATTAACTAATTTATCTCATATAAATTTACCCTCTGGTTTGGTTCTCAACATCGTCGGTATAGTGTTGTGGTAGCTTTCGTTGGTGTGGAGAGTTTCGAAGGATCACACATAGGTTTCCTTCTCCAGTATTCAAAGGTAATACTAAACCTGTGTTGATTTTTTGAGTAGTGCCAGTTAATGAGCTCACAAAATTTTGTGTCAATTTCAAAGGAATTGGGTTTTTCTTCACCCTAGCCTTTGAATTTGACCTCTTTGTCCCATGGAAATGATACCCGTGTTTTACTTTCAACAAATCGGTGTCTTCATTGTAGTCATGGAAATCTTAGGTTTTAATCCTTCATTTTTGGCTTCGTGGTTTTAGTTTGAGCCTTACCTAATTTATCCTATGGAAAATATGGATAGGGATGTTCATTTCAAACCTATTTGGGTCAGTGATTTTCGTTGTTTTGGGGAGGGAGTTACCTTTGTTACATTCTAGGTGTTTGCAACCATTATTATCCATGGATCTTGCTTGCAATTGTTTACAGGTATTATTGGGAAGCCCATGGCTTTACATGCAATTCATTTGGGCTTATAATGTTTTCGTTTTGATTATTCTAGTCTCACATATTGAATTTGGGAATACACCCTTACGCTTGTCTTGGTATGGGTCTTTATCTACAATAACACAACCTAGGTATCATTATTTTTCCTTTTCCTTCCAATCCAAAACATGTTTTGACCTCCTATTGGCTTATTGGTTTCAACCTTATAGGTAATGTGTGACACTTGCATCCTTCACTTTATAGTTATTGTTTTGGGGTTTTTTTATTTCATTTCTTAGCATGCCTTTGATTCGTCTAACCCATATGCTTTAAGCTATCATTGTTTTTTAGGAGTCATGTTCTATACTCTTGACAATGTGTGTGATTCCTTGTAAATACAAATGGTGGTACACCATTTTATGCCTCACCTCGGCCTGCATTGAAACCTCTTCTCATTCCTAGCTTTGCAATGGATCCCGGCATGTGTTATTTAACTCTCATACATCACTAGATATGAATTCTTTATTTTGAATGGAATGCATTGACCCATTCATGTTTGGTTATCACTTAACACAGTCTGACACTCATATGTTTATTTGATTTTGAATGGAATGCATTGAACCATCCATGTTTGGTTACTTAACACAGTCTGCATTATTTTTGTGTATGGTATATAGAGCTTGTTGGCCTTCAACCTTTCTCAATATTCAAACCTCCTACCTATCTTATTAGACCTACATTTATTTTGGAATACACTTGATTGTTTTGGCATATGCATAAAATTTTGGATACCATAATCCAGCCTCTTGATAAGAATTTGAATATGCATTTGTCTTCTAATTTGCATAGGAATATCATATATCCTACTTTTTGGTTATATATGAGTTGTGGGTTTCAAAATGCTGTTATAATTCATCAAGCTATGAATTGATTATACTATTTGCATTATGAGTCATTTTTGAGAAATTATTTTAATACTTTTGAAATATATTAGCTCCATGTTTGACATGAACAATAAGGCTTATATTGCAATGATGATAGATCAAGATTTTCATTGGAGACATTGGATATACATTAATGTTTCTCTCTATTAGTGCACCTCATGCTCTAAACGAGGTAGATTGGAGCATTATTTATGATGTATGGAAACAAATGAAAGCTAGAAAGCCTCTTCCACTAGCCAAATAGGTTTATGTTTTCAATGATGTAATCTATAATACTTTTGAAGAATATCAAATGAATGGAAGAATAATGTTTTTGCTTATTATTTTTTATTAAAATTTGTTCATTTATGTAAAATAACAATAATTTTGTGGATATTACGAATTTGAAAGAAAAAATTTAATTTTTTATGAAGTTTTATTAAAAAATTATAACTTTTTATGTAACCATTCTTTAAATTTTTAAGATTGTAAAGAATTGGAAGGATAATATTTTATTTTTGCATTTTTTTATGATAGGTTTACTTAATGTACACTTGTCAATTGAAGTATAATTATTTTTTTAACTTATCATCCTTGAAGGGTTGGATGATTATATGTCCTTCCAACTAAAATTGAGACCAACCCTTCAAACTTGATCATTGCTACCAATCTACTATTGGTCGCTTTCTATTGTCACGTTTTTATTTTTACTTATGATTAACTATGATTTGAAACTTCAAGTAGAGTTTTACAATCATAGGTTTTCAAACACCAAGTGTGAAATTAAAGCTCAGTTTGTACTGCAAGACTATTGACCCAAGTATGTGTTGAGTAGTTTATAACATAGAAATATTCAATCCATGGGACATTATAGTTTTATATTTGTTAAGGTTATCTCTAAGGTTATCTCGACCATTTCTTATTGCAAGATTCCCCCACAAGCATCACAACTAATACAAAAGATATTCAATTTTGAGTTGCAATACAATTCCCATAAATGTGGTGTATGCTACATAACTACCATACAATGTCATGAACTTAGCCAATTAATTAATATTTTTCAATTTTGTCTTTCGAGCATGGTTGCACTTTGTGCGGAAATGATTGACCAAGTTAGTTTCATTTGCCTATAAACATTTCAAAGTCACCAAACAATGCCTAGCTCATCAAGGATGGCTCCAACGCAATCAATTTGGCATGTTGTTAAATCTTTATGTAGTCCACCCAAAACACTTCAAGAGTTCAACATTTAACCAATTTGGAAATTTCGTCAATTGTTTGTTAACTTAGCCAAATCTTAGTTAATTTCACAACATCCACATGAAAATAACTACTTTAGATATGAACCATAAACAACAAGAACAACATGAACCAACCACAAGAGACAACAATTGTTTATATAGGGACCTTCAACCTAGGAAAACTCACCTCCAATATCATAAGTTAAGTTTAGAAGTTAGAATACAACCGCTAAGGTCACACGCCACTAAAACGGTCATGGCTCAAACGAATTTAAGTAAACGAACAAACCCCAAAACACCTACAATTGTTGTGTTCCAACAGTGACATATAGGTATGCCCAACCAAACTATTTCACTTCATCCAAGTATTCCACACCACCAACTCCTTAAGAACTTATGCCCTTGGCTTCCTGCCAAGTAGTGATATACGTCGTAATTTCATATCAGACCCCCTCTTGGTTCTTCTCACTATTCAATGATCTCCCAAATATCCAAGTTACCCCTTTAATTATATGCAACCATCTCCATGGTTGGGACCTGTCTTCGCACAGATTGTATCTTGGGAAAATCCCAAACCAAGTCACAAAGGAGAGATAACTGCGGGAGTAACTACTCACTGTCACCATAGATAGACACTCCCCTCGCTTTATTGATGATGAAATCACCACAAGGGGGGAATCCCGATGACCCTAGGGGGATTGAGATGGAAAGTGAGATGATGATGATGCACACCCCTATAGGTCAGGTTTGGAGATGAAGGAAGGCTTCAATATGTTCTTTTGAAAGGGAAAATGGTTTCCAAGTGTTGAATCCTACAAAACAATGTTAGCCCTACCCGAACAAGACAAAAGATGATAAACCAAGCCTTTAAACAGTGGGGAACCAGCAAGAAACCTTGTTGTCCTAAAATTGCAGCAGTATGTAAATGTATAAATCAGCAACAAACAATATCAATAGTTGCATATCTAACCACCAAAATCAAGTATAAGATGATGGAAACAAATCTAGCAATGACTAGTTAAACTTCCAATTAATGAAGCAAGACTTTGATGATGTTTGAAGGGTTGTTATATGATGTTATCAACAAGTTTTTATGACATCCAAATGGCTGTAGCAAACAATTTCTATAGCATCAGTATATATCCATGGAAATCAACAAGTAAACCATCCAAATGATAGCCAATAATCAGTAGAACAATAATCTAGGTTCACAAGTAAATTTCAGCGGTAGATTAGAGAGTAAAGAGTGAAAGAAAAAGGGTTTTTTTGTATCTCTAATGGTTGTAGCATTAGTTTGTAACATCAAAGAGAATTACTAGTCTAATCAAGACACCCCTAGGGCACAAGAAAGCTTATAGCATATAGAATCAATTCCAACTTAGACAATTGCAATATCTCAACATTTCATGTATACCAATGCAATGATTGTATATATCCAATGCAAATAGATTAGTGTCTTATCAATTGGGTTAATGGAGTCTCTTGTATAATAGATAGTTTTGTTACTTCTCTAGGGGTGTAAGCCCTTTTACTCCCTAGAGAAAACAAGACTAGAAAGGTAAATCTAGGAGGGTGTAAGCCCTTTTACTCCCCCTAGCAACCTTTGCAAAAATATAGCTTATTCAAAGATAAAAAGGTAGACTTGATGGAGGGTGTATGCCCTTATACTCCTCCAAGAGTCTAGATAAATTAATGCTTGAAACAAGAAGAAACCAAATATTAAATGCAGAAATTCCTTACCAATTCCAAGAATAACATGAAGAAACCCTTCTTTATCAAGTATATTCCACCAAAATACAAAGAACAAGCCTTCCAAGAGATAGTGCCTTAGTTTTTCTTCACCAATAGACAAGTACTAGCATCTAAAAGACATTCAAGAGAGAGATAGAGAAAAATGCCAAAGTAGGGTGAAAATTCCAGCCATGTAATATGTAATTCTCAAGTGAGATGTTAAGACCTTTAAATAGAAGGCCTTGTAAAACCAAATTGTCCAGTTATCTAAAGTCAACCACAAATTAGGGAGGTTGACCTCCTCTATTTTCCATTTACAACTTAAAATTCAAAACTACATAAAGAAAATTCCCTTTTAGGGGTGACGTCATGCCCTAAAGGGTGATGTAAGTCCTCTAGGAGAAATGTTTTGCCTCCCAAGTGAAGTTGTTTGGCCTCCAAAGGCCTCATATCCCGTCATCAAGTGGTCTAGTGCAAGGCGAGTGTCTCTCTCTCCATCACATCGTGTCACACCACCATCAAACATGAGAGCCCCATCAAACCCTAAGCCCATGTGATGTCTAGAGCATAAAGTGTGATGTTTTAGGCCTTCCAAGCCCAACGTTGGGTGCTAGGAGCTGGAACATGATCTTCTCATAGTGTCCAAGTGCCTACAAAGGAAATTTTCCTCTTCCCATGTGTCCAAGGAGAGGGGGTGCATCATCCAAACTATGGGATTCATGCCCCAATAAAGGTCCAAGCAACCTTGTGCCTCCATGATAAGACTTCCATCTAGAAAGGCCCTACAAAGACAAACAAATTCACCCTCCAAGGGTCCACAAGTCACAAGTATCATGCCAACCAATCCATATCTAATAAAAGAACCACCCAAACCTGTGCATCAAATCCCCCATTTTCAAAATAAACAAATGCTCAAAAACCTTATACAACTTGCCAAAATTAAATATGGGAGGGTTGTCATGGTGACCTATTGGGTAGATCATTCCCCAAGTCAAGGAGTGTTTTCCAAGAAGACCTTTTCTAAGTCATGTAAGAGAGTGTGAAATGGATGGGGGTGTAACTTTTGGGCATGGGGTTTATTGACATACAAGGGCCCATATTGTCTCATTTATGGGTGTCTTTGTTGAGGGTGTGTTTTCTCTTGAGTTACCAACCATTTGCGTGCCACCTTTTTCCAAACCCCTTTTTGCCATCTTTCCAATTCTTGCTTTCATTTATAATTTTCAAATTTGAGGGTCCCCCTTTTACGGTTTCCAAGCTTTAGCATTAATTTAGAATCGGGGCGAGCACTGAGAAAGTAGAGCTCAAGTTGGAATGGATTTTGATGGTCCTTATTTTTTGTGTTCACTTTCTTTTCAAAAATAGTTTTGTATTCTCCTATAGTAGTTGTGATCTTCCTCTAGGTCGTCGTCCCCTCTTCCCATGAAATGAGTTACAAGCCCTTCTTGGGTCAGTAATGCCCGAAAACCTAAAAGATGAGGAAACGAAGGGAAATGAGTGTGGAAAATGACAAGTATGGACGGGAGTGGTACGATGACTCTTCAAGGAGACCCCCCAGTAGCAACCCTATCTCCGAGGGTGACCCACTTGCTAGGACAACATGTCAACCACCAAGGTGAAATGAGGCAAAAGGCATATTTTCCAAGCAAACATTTTCAAAGTCAAGAAAGGACACTTTGCAACATGTTTGAATGCTTCATTTATTATAATGACACTTACCACAACATATGACTTGTTACCTCATGGAGTAAGACCTGTTGTCCTCTATGAACCAAGTTGGGTGTGGTGGATATTACTGCCATCGATCGGATGGTAATGTGTGGTGAGTGAAGGGCTATGCCTACTAATCTACCCCTCGGTACTCCATGTATGCAACCTGTAGGCCTCGAGACATCATCTCCTTAGTTATCCCTAGAAATGGAGGATAGCAGGACCACCTTACCAAACATATTGGTCAAATCCAACCCGACCAACTCTAATAAATGAGTGAAGAAACTTGTACAAGTCACCGAAATGAACCACTCTACCAAATTTGGGTGGTCCCAACTCACTAAATCGTTGCACGCAAAGCAAGTCAATCATTCTAGAAATTGTGGTTGCTTGCCCCAAGTGGTCCTCAGCCTTGGTTTGTCTTTCCAAGCCATCTTGGTTCATCTCACTAATCCATTGCCATGTTTTGGTTTGTCTCACTAAGTTTGACTCATCTCCAACATGCCACTCCACCAAAACAATCACAAGGAACCACCACTCACCCAAAGCATTGTTTCTTCAACTCACATTGCCACGATTGTCACCCCTAAACTATCGATGGCTCCACACTCATATGTTGTTGTTGTTGTTTATTATTTCACATGTAGCTTTAGTTTCATTGAAAGGAGTTGAGATGATTCATCATGACATAGGTGTGCACCACTCGACCACTTCCAACAATCTCAACATCTCTGCACTAATAGTGTTTTTGTTGTTGAAATGTCTCAACCCTGGCCCAGCAAAAACACAAACTTTTGTCATGTTGAAATACCAACACGTTGTCCAAATCCTTTAGACTCAGCCCAACTCATCCAATGAGTCTCACTTAGTCCAAACTCATCTGGAGCACACTAATTCCAAGTTCATCTCAATAATCATGGGTGTTGATATCACCATTGCTTCCATTTGTTGAACTAAAGTTGTCTCACATGTTGCAAGCATGCAAACACCATTATTGCCCAACCATCTCACCAATTGACCTATCTAGATGGCTTCCTTTCAATGAGTTGAACTCAACACTTGGTGCAAAATCCTCAACTTTTCACACCAACTACATACACAAATTGCCAACTCCTCATTAAACACCCTTACATACAATACTTAACTTTTGCAAAATAAATTTAACTCCTAAATTTTCAAAACTAAAACTCATATCTATCTACCCATTTAATAATTAAAATTTTATATATAAATTATAATTCCAATAAAACAACCATCATCAAACATCTAAATTCAAGATACCCTGCTAAATTAGACTAAGGGTAAATATGTTCATAATTAGAAAATGCACTATAAACTACCATTGTGTTCTACGACTACAGGTATTTAGTTCAAATGACAATATTGTACCTACATTTTCATTAAAGCATGCTATAATCGGTTCAAACAATCACTCGGTTATCTCTCTTTGATTCCCGCACTTGAACACCCAAACGCTTATATCGCTGGTTCCGACACTAATGTGAAGGGTTCCCGTAGGATCAATACCATTACCATTACATAAGTTCCCTTGGGAGATCCGTCTTACATTTACAAGTTATTTTTTGACGAAGTAAAGTATCTAAGAAACATCTTTGCCAAAGAGAAAGTCTTTCACTCATTTTACCTATTGTATTCTCTATCGAATCATATCTATCCCCTTACTTACTTTTCATCCTAGATAACGGTATAGAGTTGTGTTTAGTAAGTAAAGCTTTCTATATGTCAATTGGGATTAGGTTGGGTGGTTATGGGATTAGGTTGGGTAGTTGGGAGGAAAATTGTTATTCTCCCCATCCAAATTCAATGTTTATTGGTGACATGTTTGCAATCTTCTTCTTTAAACTTGTCGATTGAACCTCAAACGTGTTAAAAATATATATATATATATTTAATCTAACAAATCTATATATATATATATATATAACAAACAAATTAAATAGCAAATCAAAACTAAATTTAATATTATCCATTCCAATCCGATCTTTTAAAATCTAATCAAAAGTTCAATCTATTTGAGACTATAACTTTCAAGCATTTACTATCTCAATAATCTATCAAAACCAAATCAACACCATCTATTCCAATCCCACCTCTTCAAATCCAACTAAGAGTCCAATTTCAAATCATAACATCTAAGAGTGCTAAGAAGTTTGCAAACAATAAAAGCAAACTCTCCTTTTAATCTTATGCTAGATGCTTGGAAATTCTATTTTTCCTTCAATGAACAATAATTACCATACCTTCAAAGTTTGTGACCTAATGATTCAATTTGAGAATAATATCTTGTCATGAAAAACTTGAACTCTACCAGATTTCTAATGATTAATAATTAGTATAAAAATTTAGAATTCATTTTTTTAAGAATTATTTATACTCTACTCAACAATAATTAATAATTGAACCTCAAAATTGTATAATTTTATAATTTTGTTAAATATTTTAGATTAGAAATTAGAAATTAAATTATTTGTAATTTTTTTAGAATATCTCTCATAATAGAATTAGTAAATGTTTTAACCTAAAACTAAGTTCATCATTAAAATAATAAAAATTACATTTTCTTTTAAGGAGATGCAACCTTTGATTTATCCTTAGATTTCACTTAAACTATATTGGTTTCATAAAAATATTCAAACTAATATGACATTTCAAACTAATATGAGATGAACATAATGTGCATATCATTATGTTTATAATGTGCATACTATCATGTTTATCATGTTTTTCAAGAAAAATTAAAATCAAACAAACCTCCTCATTCGGTTGGCAAAACTCCAAACAAACTATATTGGTTTCATAAGAATATTCAAACTAATATGATATTTCAAATTAATATGAGATGAATATAATATTCATACTATCATGTTTTCCAAGAAAAATGAAAATTAAACAAACTTCCTCATTTGGTTGGAAAAACTCCAAATGAACTATATTGATTTCATAAGAATATTCAAACTAATATGACTTTTCAAACTAATATGAGATGAACATAATGTTCATACTATCATGTTTTCCAAGAAAAATTAAAATCAAACAAACTTCCTCATTTGATTAGCAAAACTCCAAACGAAAATTCCCAAATACAATCAAACCTCTTAAATTGTGTAAGTAAAATTTATTTCCCAAAACTCCAAGTACAAGCAAATCTTTTAAATTGTGCCTTAAAATTTATTTCCCAAAACCCTCTTATGTATATCTAATATTTAACGCGAGAAAACAAGAGCAACCACATATAAATGAAAGAATTTCAATAAAAATAAAAATATAGAAATAGAAAGAGTTATCATAAACTTATTTATTTATAATTCGGGACATTGAATGGTAATGATATATATATATATATATATATATATATATATATATTCTTATCAGAAACTTATTTATTTACGTTCTGACATTAAGTGGTAATGTATCTCAAGTGTAAACTTTGATGTTTTGGTTTTGCTAAAGTGGTTATCTTAGTTAAGACATTATGGATGCATTCACATGTCTCTAGTGATGGGATGATTACACTGAGTGGTAATGTAATGGATCTCAAGTGTAAAATTTGATGTTTTGGTTTAAATAAGATGGTTGTCATAGTTAAGTCATTATGGATGCATTCGCATGTTTGAAATGAGGGGATGATTATATTTGGTTGTTGTCTCTTACTTATATATAATATGTACATGTGTGCATATGAATACAAATAATAATGATAGTAAGATGCATAGTTGAGTATGTTTATCTTATAATGTTTTGAAATAACTTTTATGATTATAGCATTTAATTCGCTTCCTTCTTCTTTTCTATAAAGATACTTTTTCTATAGACACACTTGACACAATTGCACAAGTCTAAGATGTGATATATAAAATATGAAAAAAAATATTAAAAATCTTCTCTTAAGTATTTGACAAAAAGGCCCTTCTTGAACAACAACCTACAAGCCCCACTCATCAAACCAATAAAGCCATGTAAATTGTAAACTTACATGGCCACTTTCTCAATTTGAATTTGATTCAGATAGCATAGTTACAAAGATTTATTATATGGCAATCTAATGTTTTGGGATGAGGAAGGAACGTGCATTATGTGTTTCATTGTCTTTTAAAAAAAAAAAAATACAAAGGTCTCACTTTTATAGGTTTCCATACTATATAACACTCAAAACAAAGCAAACGTTATTTATAAAATAGAATCCTCCAACTAACTAATATGTGTAATAAACTCAAAACAAAGTTAAAGTTATTTATAAAATAAAGTCTTTCAACTAATTAATAAGCTTTTTTCTTTTTCTTTTTTAAATTTCATTATTTAATTAAATAGGTAATATTAGTATAGACTTATTTTAACTTCAATTTATTAAACATTGTGAGGGATTAAAAAAAAAATCAAGATGAAAACTCTTCAATATTGAAGAGGTTAAGATGGATCTATATTGTTTATTACTATCATAAATCCATCTTAATTCTGAATCTATCAAGCATAGAAAGGGATCAAATCTCTTGAGTTGTAAATTTTTTTATTATTTAATATGGATCTAGGCACAAATGAAAAGGACAACAATATTTCTATATAAATATCATATCAATAGTATTTTTATTTATGTGCAAATATGGATCTCTATTTTTATCTCTCTATATAATAGTTTTTATATTAAGTGTACATAACAACTCTCTCTCTCTCTCTCTCTCTCTCTCTCTCTCTCTCTATATATANGGCGATGATGATGATGATGATGATGGCGATGATGATGGCTAATGTCCATTGAGACCAAGTTTGGTCTATTGGACCTTAAGAAAAGTAAGAAATTACTTGGGTTTCTTTAAAATTTTATTTATGTGCTCAATAAGCTTTAAAAGAAGCATTATGAGATCATTGTAGTTTTGATGAGTTAGAAGGTTAGGAAGGTCAATATTGTGACAAATATTTTGAAATTGTGATCTAATTTGGGTATATGCAAGACATTCTAAGATAAAGTGATTTCCATCTTCTACCCTCTTAGTGTCACAAAGATAGCAAATTCTTTCAACCCACAACATTTTGGGAGTTGTCCAATGCCTAGTTTCATTGTGGAGCTCATGAGAGTTTGTTCTTATTTTTGCAATGTTGATTTTCTTCTGTATGCTAGTCAAAACATAGAGATATTTTATATCTTCTAGATTAGAGTTGATCACCTCCTTGTAGTATTTAATTTTCTTTTATCCTCTAATTGTTTATCGCGCCACAATTTCTCCTTAAATTTAGATGTAATAATACTTTTAATATTATTATTATTCTGTAGAATGGCCTCTTCCTTTATTCCCCAATGATTTAGCCAATACTTGGCATCTTTATGCCATCCCTGATTGAGTCGCAGGTGTTGGTCTCCGGTTTTGATCATTTTTTTTTGCCTATATTACATTCCACAGACCTCCATTTATATGCCAGTACCACCCTTTTGGCCTTGTTTTGACATAGTTGACATCTCCCTACCATTTAATGGGGTTACTTAAGGTATCTTTACATTTCAAGCCATTTTTATGCA
>ML865094.1:0-11481 GCA_009831015.1 Picea engelmannii
CCTATTCCATGCACTCAGGTTTGAGTTCTATCAGTGTCAAATTTTCTTCTATCTATGAGGTGTCTAATAATGGTGGAAAGTATGGCTGAAGGAGGTCCACATTAAACACTGGGTGCAATCCAAGGAAGGGGGGAATGTTGAGCTCAAAACAATTTTCACCCACGGACTTGGTGATGGTGTAAGATCCATAGCAGAGTGGACGAAGCTTCTGATGGGGTCATGTAACGATTTCTTTCTGCAAGTGCAATCAAACTTTATCTCCCACCTGAAACTTGTGTGGCACCTGATGTTGATCATGTCGTTTCTTGTACTTGGCATTGGACTTCTAAAAAATATCTTGAACCTGTTGGTGGATGTGCTAGATTCATTCAATGAATTGGGTGGCTTTGTTGACTTTGGTTTGAGCATGGGACGATTCTGCCTATGTGGATGCATGGGGTAGTGCAACATCCATGGGACCCAATGGTTGAATCCCAACCCCACCTGAAAGGGGATATTACCGGTTGAGCTATGTATGGATATGTTGTAACTGTGTTGAACATAGGGAAGAATATCATCGCATGTGTGTGGATTCTTTTAATTTTACATGCGAAAGATATGCATGATCATCCTATTGAAGACCTCATTGTGGCCATCCATTTCGGGGTGGAAGGCAGTGGATTTGGTGACTTGGTGTCTAGCAGTGACCAGAGGCTTGAACTGAATGTGTTGAGGAACTTACTGTACCGATACGAGATGATGGTTTGTAGTATCAAAAAATGTACCCACACTCATTCGAAGAAGATCTTGGAAGTGGCCTCCGTTGTGATGTTCTTCTTGCATATGACCAGAATCGTCATCCTGGAAAATCGATCAACAACCACAAAAACAAAGTCATTTCCCTATTTGGTATAAGTAAGTCTCGACATGTATCTCATCGAGATGGATTTCCATGGCCTATCAGGGGTAGGCAGAGGGGTGTACATGCCTTGTTTCTTAATGGCTAGTTTGAAAATGGCGCAAGCCATGTAGGACCTTATATACTTGTTGACATCCTATCGAAGTTTTGGCTTAAAAAATGTTACTGCAACACTTCCATTGTCTTTTCTACGCCAAAGTATACTACCACCCGACTATAGTGAGCTTTCCAAATCAGATTTCCTCACTCGCTTGATGGGACATAAATATGGCCAAGATGGCACAAAAACCCTTCCTGAATATGGAAATCAATGACAAATGTGTTTGTGCCCAGCATATGTTAGGTAGTGGCAAAGTCAGGTTGTATATTTGGGGCCATCTGGAGGTCTCATTGTATTATGAGTGTAGCATCGTGGTTAGTACTTCAACTGGCGGTGCACTGAGGAAGTCAGTGACATGGTTGGTGCTCCTTATCGCATACTTGATGTTGATATGGGAATGTTGCAAGTATGTGGACCACTTCTGATGGCAGTCATTCTACAATTTTCCTTGTGTTTTCATGAACTACAAAGGCTTATGATTAGTGTGGATGACTGTCTCCTTCCCAAGAATATAATTCCTCCACTGGCAACATGCTTGTACAATGGAGTACATTTTTTTATCGTAAGTGGGGTACTTACGGACGATATATGATAGTGTCTCACTATGTTAGGCCACAAGATGTTCATGTTGAGTAAGAACTGTGTCCACAACATAGTCTGAAGTATTTGTCTCAATCTCAAAAGGATACTGCAAGTTGGGTAATGAGAGCACCAAGGATGAGCATAAGCACTACTTCAAATCATCGAATGTTTTCTATTGCAGCTTGCCCCACACAAACTTTTCATTTCCACCACCCTCGGTCACTTGGCTAAGGGCCCATGAAATATGGGAGAATCTCAGCACGAACATGCTATAGAAATTGGCAAGGCCTAAGAAGCTTTGAAGCTCAGTGAGTGTGGTTAGGGCTATCTAGTCATGAATGACCTGGATCTTGGCTAGATCGACATGCACCCCATGCTCATCAACAATGTAGCCTACATATTGGACCTTGTTCATGCCGAAGGAAATTTTTTCCAAATTTTCATATAGCTTTGTTGTCGGAGAGTGTGCAAAACCTATTGAATATGCTGTAAGTGTTCCGCCCAACTCTTGTTGAAGATGAGGATGTCATCCAAATACACCACCACAAAATAATTGGTGAAAGGCTGCAATATATTGTCCATCATCCTCATGAAATTTGTTGTGGCATTCGTCAAGACAAAGGGCATGGCTATCCATTCAAAAAGACCTTCTTTGGACTTGAAGGATGTCTTCCATACATTGGTCTACTCTATTGGAACCTTGTGGTAGCCAAACTTCATATCAATCTTACTGAAGTATTTTCCCCCCTTGATCTGGTCAAGGAGATCATAAATTCCGTGAATTGGGTACCAGTTCCTGACTATGATTTTAGTTATGGCTTGGTAATCAATGCAGATTCTTCAGGTTCCATATTTCTTCTGCATAAGCATGATTGGGCTTCCAAAAGGTGATGAGCTTGGTCTTATGTGCCCCTTTTAGAGTAGATTTGGGTCTGGTGCTTGATTTCCTCATTTTCTGATAGAGAGTGGTGATATACTAGCCCATTGGGTAGCGGTGCACTAGAGGTCAAATCAATTGAATGATTGACCTAATAGTGAAGAGGTACCCCAATGGGTGAGGATAATATGTGTTTGTATTCTTCCACGACCTTATCCACTTGCTTATGCTACGTGGAGAGACCTGTCACAAAGGCCATGGATGTGGCTGCAACCTTCCACTCACTTTTATCATGAATCATGAAGAAGAAACATTTCCTGGTCTTAGAGATAACCTTCATGCATTTCTTGGCATAGATCAAGGAAATGGGAGTATGTAGGACTACTTCGAGTATCCTGTACAATTTTATGTCCAAAGTAATAATAACATTGCAAGGCCTAGAATTGTATACAACATGGTGTTTCCATAAATAAGGTTGGCCCAAAAGAAAATCAAAAACTTCAAGGTGGGAGAAATCACATAATACCTCATCTTTGAAGGGCTTGATGCCATAGGGTAGGTGGAACTGTTGGCTAATGTGAAGATATCTCCCTTGGCGCAACCATTTGATTGTGTACGACTGTGGGTATGATGTTGTTGGTAGAGCCAACAACTTGATGACCTCAACTGAGATGAGGTTCTTATGGACAATGCTATCAATGATGAAGCACGGTGAAGTAACCTTCACCCACATTTGTGAATGAAAGAGGTGCTTACCTTCCTCTAGTTCATCAGGTTCATCGGGATGGAATTTGGTGGTAGAAATGGTGGCATTAGTTTTTGTGTCAATGATCCATCTCCCTTTTTCTGGTTTTGACTCAGAGTCAGAACCCACATCTAATTCAGAGGCTTTCACCTCAGCCACCAATGACTTCTTTGAGTGACATTCAACAATGTTATGTTAGGGGCTCTTATAAAACTCGCACCACTTCCCAGTGTGTTTCTTTGTCTTCCCATTGTCCTTCTTTTTCTACAGATTAGACTATTTTTCCTGAGGCTTTGCATCCTTTTTTCTGTCCTTTGTTCTACGGGTTGGAACTACCTTTTCCTTGCTTCTGGTATGAGGGGTTCATAGACCCAAACTTTCATGTCTTTTGTTTAAGATTATGATCGATTTTGATAGCATATCGATAGGATGTGCCCAAGGATGAGATGTCCAAAAACTCCAATTCTCTTTGAATGTATCTATGCATACTGCTACGGTACTTGAGCATGATATGTTGCTCAGAGTCTCTAATACCCAGCTTGGTGCGCAAGGTATGGAAGACATTGGTGAAATATGGCACTGCTTGGTCCCTTTCCTACTGCAGTTTGGTCCATCTTGTATATAAGTCATCATAACTTCCAACAGGGTAGTATTGTTCCTTAATAACATCCTTGAAAGAACCCCAAGTGGGTGTGACTACAAATAATGAAGATTCCTATGTTGCATTTTTCTCATAGAAAGTCTCCCACCAATCTTTGACATGGGGGATGGCCTTAAGGAGCACAAATATAATATTTTCTCTGTCAAAAACGTTATGGACAAAAAAGTACCCTTCTATAATGTTTAACCATTTGTCTAAAGCATCCGCATCTATCTAACCTTCAAATATAGGAAAATTAAAATTGATATGTACCTTGAAGGGGGCGTCACCTTCGCTCGAGGAAGATGCGTTGCATGTTGACAATCGTTCATAGATGATTTTAGGGTCTAAATTTCGCAAATGGGCTAATTTTCCATGGTTTTTCCCAGAAAAAGATTCGCTAATTTCCATTTTTTCTAAAAACTATTCGTCTAAATTTCATAGAATAAAATTATTTTACCTTAAAAATCACCAAAATTTTATAGAAACTATATAAAATCCTTATAAATTTGAATATTTTTACAAAATTATCATCAAACATTTTACATTTTTCATATTAAGAACTAGTAAGATTAGCCCATGTTTCTACATTTTAATATAAATTTCCATCCTTAAAATCATCCTTCCAATCGTTGAAGGATTTGTGCAAAATTATCCATCACCTCGTTCCTCTGTCGCGTGAGGGTTTCCTCGAGCAATAAGTTAAATGGATCTCTTGCCCCATCATCTTTGATTTCTTCCCCCATGGGAGGTCATCAGGTTCGGCGAGGACGATCTTGCAAAGGATCAACTGGTTCAAGTCCCAACTGCTTATACCCTGACCTCGATGGGGACATGCACATAGAAACAAATGAAGACAAAACTGCTTTGATACCACTGATTCGTATTTATGAGCGGAATGAAATGAAACAAAAATTTATAAAATTAACACAAAGATACAGTGAAGAATAACATAGATACAAAGAAACTTGACTTCTATTCAATAAAGAAATATATTGAAACTGTAAAATGCAGAATGAAAACAATCTTTCTTGAATGGTGGTAGCTAATATCTGAGAAGAGATGTGGCGGCTACGCGCATCCATATGAGCACATTAAAATGAGGGCTCTGGGCATTTTTACCATCCAAAATTAATAAAAAAACCCTAGACATCCAAAAACCTAACCTCAAGAGATGAAGCGCCAAAGTCTTGTGGGCCTCGATGGGGTAAGTTGGTACATCAACTTCTCGAGGTCATAAATTTTGCATACGATCCCCTTTTTAGGTCCACGATAGTCCATTGGAAATTTCTATCCAAGGAATACACATTTTTCCATCACACTCTGATTATGTCTATAGTGTGACTCTGGTGAGCCCAAAAAACATTGTTTAGGTCCTCAAAACGACCCCATAAGTTTAGGACCCAAAAAGCTAGAAATAAAAATTGTCAAGATGAAAACTGCACATGAGCCAATTGGAATAGGTGGGTGCCCACCAATATCCACCTGGATTAGGACCTTTCAGCATCACTTGCATGCAAGTGAAATCTCACTCGAGGCATCTACTGGAGCTGCAAGAACCAAGTTTCTATAGGGATGAGGGGATGTGAGGCTATCAACATAACATTAATACTTATTCACCTCGTGTGCATAGTCCTTATTTAGCATCCTTTTATCATTCATCAAACCCTATGCACAACTTTCATTAACTAACAATTCACTACTTTTACCATAACATTGTGCAACATTCACTCATCCACAATTCATTCAGTACCCTAAACCCTAGTGTGCAGAACACTATAAAATAGATCGTGACATAACCAACCCACTGAATCATTCATTATTATTGTGCATCAATCATATGTTAAACAAATATATATTAATCATGCAGAAACATAACATCTATGAATAATCACATCAACAAACACATTAAATAAAATATTTTAATGTGGTTCACCCAATCCTCGGGCTATGTACACGACGAATGGCATCTTATATTAGTATTCGTGCACTAATCATCTCAGGCCTACGCATTGTTCTTATAAAATATATAATGTATTGTAATCCCCAAACTTTCCTAGTTGCTCTATAGTGTAAGCCTATCTACGCATAACTCTTTTCGCCAATCATGAGCAACCTAATCTCTTACTCTCAGCAACAACAATAGACTAATATCTTCCTAGCATCCAACCCCATATCCTCCAACCCTTTACATATTTATACATAGAATAAGGCATAAAAACCCTAATAAAAACTTATCCCCAAAAACCATAATGGGTCATAACCGTTTTTCTCGATTTAGCACCAAACTATTGATTATCCATGGTTTTGCGTTGAACTACTGCTTTTCCCTAGTTTTGCGTTGAACTACAACTTTTCCCTGCTTTTATGTTGAAATTCTCTCCCTTGCCCCACACACTGGTCCTGCCTTTTATTCTTCCCTCTCCTATGGTGCAGTTCCTAAAACTTAGTTATTCTTATCCATAATGCTTGTCCAATAGGCCCCTAACACTCACATGTGGCTCATCCTGAGCCGCTTAATCCTTTTTCAACTTCTCCTTGAATTTTAAAAAAATATCCTTTGTTGTATTGGTCTTCTCCTTGACATCTATTTTGTTTGACATAATTGTTTCTATTAATTTTGCAATGATATGAGTATGTTGTTTCTCTTCAGCTTGTTCCACTGCTTGTTTGATCCCATGTTGCGCTTATGATATATCCTTTGTAATTTTTAATGCTTCTTCCTGTAGTGTCTCTATCTTTTGCATACGGTCTTGTTCCTCGGTCCTCAATTGGTTCATCTCAGCATTTAGTTTCTTACTCTCCTTCATTTTCGGCATCTTCTCGGTTGGTGGCAAACTATTGATAGTTTCCTTTATCTTATGAGCGTTCCCTTGCGCAGTTGTTCCGACTTACTCGTTCATTCTCTACATGATATTTTCTTCTTCATGAAAGTCACTTTATCAGTGTAACGTCCCCGACCATCAACCCCACTATTGGGCAATGCTACTACGCAATATATATATATATATATATATATATATATATATATAAAGAATGCATTAAATCAAATTAACAGATTTATGAAATTTAACTAACAATACAGGGTAATCACAGTATTACTGCTATCATACAGACTTAAATAGAATTAACAACAATTCAAACTTGCAATGGAATACATCATACATTTCAAGACACAAACATGCATCACATATAAATTAAGTACAATATTTATACTTATCTTGTAAACTAGCATAACACCACCAACTGTGTGCAGACCTTCCATGAACCTCCTATACTTAGACTTCCCTGCTCATCACTCTCAGTAGTAGGTCACCCCCGAGTTGGGACTAAGCTCCACCGAGAAAGGGAATCCTAGGCTAAGCAAGGTCAACATGAAGACACATAGTTTATGAGGATGGATTCTCTCCCAGGAGCCACTTATGCCCACTGCTCACAGACTCTCATTCCCCACATGCCTATCCCACCCCAGGAGTATACACCTTCACTATGACCCAGAAAGTCCTTCGGTTGCTAAAGATCCCTTGCCTTGGGCTTCAGCAATAGGCTGAACTGTAATTATTTGAGCTCTATGGCAGCTACTGAACCCCTTCCAGGATTTCTCACTTCCTCCGCGTACTCTCTCACCTGGAGATATTCACTCACAGGCCTGACAACCTTCCTCTTCAACCACAACCACCTACCTCACCTAGAGAGAGTATTGCATGCAAGCATGGCAACCTGCTTCTTCATCTTTGTTCCATCACAAGGAGGACAATAGTAAGGCTCAACAAGGAAAAAATGATGGCAACAAATCACATTCATCCAAGGGATTGCGTGCCACAACAACCCACAGTTAAAACACACACGACATAGACAATTATGGTATGCTCAGGTTTCACAGAAGACAACAACCCAAATACTTAAGCACGAACTTAGATTTGCAGTGTGGAAAACCTGAGTTCACAAGACACACAGGTTGGCCTTTCCTTCCTGACTGGTTTCTCAGATGTGCTTGGTTATGTAGAGGTCCAATGTAGAGGTACAACATTTACATATGGAGGATGCGTCGTATTCTCAGGAAAACATCACAGGATCGCCTCACGGTTTCAGGTTTTGAAGTTGCGTGAGGTATGTAAAGGTCGAATGGAGAGGCCCCAAAATTCACAAGAATACACTAGTTGGCTTCACGGTTCTGGTTTTTAGGAATGTGTGAGTGTATGCAAAGGGCACTCACGAAGACTCTCCTCAATTCATGGAGGATGGAAAATGGTCATTCGAACCCCCCATCACGGTTCATTTCTTGGGTTAAATTGCATGAGCCTATGCCAACACATGTCGCCCATGAAGCCACATGCACTCCATCAAGTACACGTTCCCTTTTCTAGGAGCTTAGGATAAAAGTATACCATTCACACCACTTTGGAATAATAATAAATTATTATTCCCAAGGACTTAAGCCCCTGATCTTAGCTCTTCTTTCCAACCTTTCAACCCCCTTTCCCTTACCTAGCCTTGTGTAATCTTAGTCCCCCATCACTCTTTCTTCCTGGTCGGTCTGCATGCAATGATGTGTAATCTTTATTAAAGTTCTGAATAATTACATATACAAAAACAGGCTCCTGGCCTATAACACTTAGACTCTCTGGCCTAATAAACACATAAGCGCACCAGCTTATCAATACTCAGCTCACCAGCCTACAAAACATGATCACAATTCATAAACATGATTATAATTCATAATATAACCAGGGCACATCCTTGGGGTATTACAATCCCCTCGCCTTATTTTTACACTATCCTCATTGCAACTCTTTACACAACATCAACAAGAATTTCAAAATCTTCAAAAAGATGTGGGTGTTCTTCCCGCATAGCATCTTCATGCTCCCATGTCACGTCCTCAGGACCGTACCAGGTCCACTGGACCTTTACAATCCCTATGGCTTGATTCCAGATCTATTTACTTTTTCGGTCCAATATGCGCACATGATGCACTTGCAGGACACCTTCTTGCTCCACATGAATCACATTCCAATTGATTACATGATTAGCATCAGGTATATATTTCTTAAGCAATGAAACATGAAACACATTATGTACAGTCATGGATGCAGGAAATGCAAGCATATATGAAACTGGCCCAATCCTTTTTAGGATTTCAAATGGCCCACAAAATCTGGCTTCCAACTTGGTGCAGTTTCCTAGCTTCAGGGAACTTTTATTGGCTTTCACTTCTAGGAAATCATGATAGCCCACTTTAAACTCTCTATGGGTTCTGTTTTGATCAACATAAATTTTCTGTCTGTCTTCAACATCCTTTAAATTATGCTTAATTTTCAGCATTTTCTCTTCCATTTCCTTGAGCAACTCTGGCCCAACTACTACCCTATCTTCTGGATTATCCCAACTTACTAGAGTATTGCACTTTCTGCCATAAAGTGCTTCAAATGGGCTCATCTTCAACGATGCTTGACACCCATTGTTGTAGGCAAATTCTACCAAATGTAGGTAGTCTTCCCATTTTGATGGTTTCTCCATCACATACATCCTTAGCATGTATTCTATTACTCTGTTCACCCTCTCAGAATTCCCATCAGACTCAGGATGATAGGCTGTGCTGAAGTTTAGATTTGTTTTGAATCCTTTGAACAACCCCTTCCAAAACTTGGAGGTAAATTTCAGGTCCCTGTCAGACACAATTGTCTTGGGAATACCGTGCAATCATGCTATTTCCCTCAGAAAAATATCAACAACATTAACTACCTTGTGAGTAGTCTTTAGTGGAATAAAATGGGTAGATTTCATAGGCTTGTCCACTACCACCATGATTGAATCATGTTTCTTTCCTGTTCTGGGCAATCCTGTGATGAAATCCATTGTCACCACTTCCCACTTCCACTTAGGAATGGGTAAAGGTTGCAACAACCCTTTTGGGTGCCTGTGCTCAGCTTTAACCTGCTGGCACTCCATACATCTGGTGATGTATTCAACAATATATTTCTTCATACCTGGCCAAAAGTAATGGCTCTTGACTATCAGTTTGGTACATGCTAATGGCTACATCATGTAATTCGTTTACTCTCCTACTGAGTGCATCAACCACTTTATTCTCCTTCCCTTTGATATGCTTGATATCAAAATCATACTCACAGAGAAACTCCAACCACCTACTCTACCTAGCATTCAAGGTTGGTTGATCAAACAAATACTTTGGACCATTATGGTCTGTCCTTAGTTCAAATATCCTTCCCATGAGGTAATGCCTCCATTTCTTTAGAGCGTGTACTATTGTTTCCAAATCCAAATCATGAGTGGCATAGTTCCTTTCATGCTCTTTCAACTTGCTGGATTCATAAAAAATCAAAAATCCATTCTGACTGAGGACTCCTCCCAGTCCTTCTTTGCATGCATCGTTACAAACCACAAAATCCACATTTGGATCTGCAATCTTTAGGATTGGAGCACTGGTTAATAGTTGCTTCAATTGCTGGAATCTTTTCTCACAATCCTCTGTCCATTGAAACGTATTCTCCTTCCTTTGCAAGAAAGTGATAGGGTGATCTATCCTTGAGAACCCTGCGATAAACCTTCTGTAATAACTAGCTAGACCCATAAAGGATTTGTCTTCTGTCACATTATTTGGCGTTGACCATTCTCTAATGGCCTCAATCTTCTCAGGATCTACAACTATCCCATCCTCTGAAATAATATGCAAGATACCAGATATAATAAATATGCAGAACATAAAAAAAATGTTAGAAATGGCAGAATAACAGTAATATATCTAGCATAATCTCCACAATAACACAAAAATGATATAAGAACAACAATAGAAATAACACTTTGATTCAGAAATCAATGTTCACAAGCCTCTTTGAGGGGGCAACTTCCAATCGAGCAATGCTTTGTTACAATAATCTCCAAGATAGGGTTTTCATACCCTCGACACTTATTTATACTAAATATGTCTATCAAGAGAAGCATCTAGAGGAAGATCCTTCTAGAAGCAGAAGCTTCTATTAGGTCTTCTTACATCCACCTTATTCTATTTTATTGAAAGGTCTTATTAACATTGACCTTTATTACATCCGAATAATTTGATCTACCTATGTGCGGGTTAGGACCCTAACATGTCCGCCCCCTTAAAAACAACCTTGTCCTCAAGGCTTGAGATGTGGAAACTGCTGCAGAATGGTAGCTGGTTCCCAAGTTGCATCTGCTGGAGTCGTATCTTTCCACTGGACTAGCACTTCCTTGATGGTTCTCTGACACAGGCAATGCTCACACTGGTCCAAAACGTCTTCTGGCTATAGCCAAATGGCTCCTTCTTCAGCTAACTTAGGAAGGTTGGTTTGGATTTGGCACCTAGTTCCAATCACCTTCTTTAAGCATGAAACATGAAAAACAGGATGTAGCTTTGACTGACTGGGTAGAGCTAACTGATATGCGACTTGTCCCACATGCTTGAGAACTGTATAAGGACCATAAAATTTGGGCACTAGCTTCTGACAATGCTTGGCCTTGAGGGAAGTTTTCTTGTATGGTTGCAGTCGTAGAAACACCTGATCCCCTTCTGCAAATTGGCGTTCAGAGCGACCTTGATCTGCTTGTTGCTTCATGCGATTCTGTGACATGACCAAGTTCTCTTTAAGGGTAC
>ML865095.1:9244-22183 GCA_009831015.1 Picea engelmannii
TCCAAAGGTAGATACATCTTCCAAATGTAAAGGGAGGGATAAACCTCCAAGAGGAAGATACAATCCTCCAATATCAAGAGAGATTTGAACTCTCCATCCTTGCCCCTTCCTTCTGTTGTAGGAAAATCTCCCTGCGGACAGGTAGATTGCCTCAAAGAGCTTGACCTTAACTCTAAGACAGAAAATGCTTAACGTGGACACTGACTTCCTTTCAAATCTATCCAAACTAACACATGAGAAGGGAAGATAACAGAAGTACCTCTTTATCGACGTTTGTCCCTGCACACTCCTAGTTGCGCTTCGATCCTTTGCTCCTCGCTAGATCCTGTGGACAAAACAAGATACGACCACTTCCTATTCTATTGATATTAGTTGAAAATAGATCTATCTATCAACTATAAGTTCATGCAACATCATACACAAACTAGAAAGAAATAGGCCAAGCGTGTCATATTAATGAGAATAACGACAACAGTACTTACAATCGTAGATGTGAATGCGACAGCTTCGTCAAGTCCCCTTCATCTAACCCTTGCCTGAAAGATCCAAAACCTGGATAACAACAGCTTCACTAATCACTCTCCTTTGGTTGACTGTGTGTTTCCTACAAGATCATAGGTTTCATGCTAGCAGTTCCTCCTCAATCAGTTCCAGCACCACTTATGAGATCATAAGTTTGGTGAAATTCTCCATTTCCCATTCCCCTTTCACCATTAGAAAGCTTGCTTATATAGCCTTGGAGAGGCTCTAACCACTTGAGATATCCTTGGGGAAGGTGAGGATTTTCCTCCTTCAGTTGAGGATCTGCCCTAAGATCATGGCTAAACTAGGGATTCAAATCCAACTACCTCCCAAGAAAGAAAGGATCCTTCCCCCATTCATCTCAACAACTTAACCACTGCCCAGAATAGGTAGCGCTCCCTCAAAAGGACCATCATAGCGTTGTAGCACTCCCTAGTAGGATTTAGGGGGGCGCCAGTGCTTTCAATCTATAACGCTCCCTCAAAAGGGCCAGGGGAGCTTTATAACGCTCCCTGACAGTGTAAGGGGGAGCGTCGGTGCCCCGAGATAGTGTAAGGGGGAGCGCTCCCCTCCAAAAACTCAGTTTTTGAGGTGCTTTCAGATGGCAAAAGGTTTGCAAGCCTATTGACTCATTTCTCCTCTTCCAAATCAAATGTTTGAGGTGTTTCAAATGTCCTTCTCATGTTGTTATAGGCATGACATAGGCATCATGGCAGTATGCTTCCCTGACACTTGCGACACTTGTGAGAAACATGCGACAATTGCAACCTTGTGAGCAAAATGCGACACTTGAAACCTTTGTAATGACGACACTTGCGACACTATCAAAGTGAGTATTTTTTATGTGTAACAGATTGCCCCCCAAAGTATGAAGTTAGAAGATGTGAACTGATAACCAAAATGCTTTGTAGATGCTCAAGCAAGGGTATAGACTCGGAGAACCTGACAGAAGCTGCACACAAACATCCAACAAATATCATGACATATTTCAAAACCCAAGGCAGGCATACCTATGCTTGGGTGATCAAGACTTGCAAGATATGGCCACCATAAAATACACTGCGGATCCATAATTGTATTGATAAGAAGGTATAGCCACCGAAGATACAATGTGGATCTATACTCTAATGACTCGGACTGATCATAGCCATGAAGAATACATAGTGGATCTATGAGATTACAAGACATAGCCACGACCAATACAAAGTGGATCTATGTAACAATATATGTGTTATTTTTCCAATAGAAACTCCTTCACAGCCTGGGCGAAGCATATATTAAAGCGATTACTCAACCCAGGGTATTCTTACCAATCCCAATGTGGTACGATTCTAACCATGTGAATAGATGTCTTGATGTCGAACATGGCAGAAACCACTTGATTACCGGTCAATGGTGTGAACCGTTAACAAGTGCGAGGGAGATCACCATTAATGTCAATGAGTCCCAAGGTACCTTAGTACATTCCAGCGAATGTGAATATATGAGATGAAGTCGAACACCCATGGAATCATTCAATCATGGGTCAATGATGTAGACCTACTATCGAACGTGAGAAGGCCTGCCATTGAGGCATGCAGGTCCCAAAGTACTAACTGGTTTCTAAGCCTAATTCTTGGATAATGTGTTGAAGTCGACGGGAATAGACTCGTCGAGGGAGGGCCTTGATGTATCCCCCATCAACGACACGAAACAGACATAGAGATGTAATTGGTAGATCAAATGGACATGGACTGACACAGGTTTTGATGAAAGATATTTGGGATGGCTGACTCTCGAGGCGGATACTTCCCTTGAACACTGAGGCACGACAAAAAAAATGTGACATGGACCAAAACTATGCAGTGGATACGGTGACTTGCGTCGGATAACCCAAAGGAGTGAAAGGAACTTAAAGGATTGGCTCAGTGCAGAGGGTCAGTGGATTATGATGCATGCAGATGACAAAGTGTCGTGTTCAAGGGCGACTCTAAGAATTACTTGGTAATGTTCTCAAGAGACTTCTTGGCTTGCTTCTTTTAACTTTTCCCCTATCCAGATAGACGAGTACCTCTTTTTGATTTAATGAGCTCGAGGAGGATAACACATGCTCGATATAACTCACCTTCGGTAAGTTCATCTTCATTTGTTTAACGAACCCGAAGAAGTAAGGGTTTGGTCCTGTATGGGCCTGTCGATGTGTGTTTTAACGAGTCCAAAGACAGAAAACTCAAAGGTTTTTCGGGATTATAGAGTTTGGAAAAACACTTAAAAGAGAACTCTCTCAGTTCCTTTTTTGTACAGTAGTCTAACGAGACCGAAAAAGGGTTAAACTATCGCTCGTAAGATGCCCTTTCTGACCTTTTAACGAGTGTGAAAGGAAGCAACGTCACTCGACAATCTTTTCATATTTAGAGAGTCTGAAAAGGGTTTAAAGGAGACTCCAGGGGGGTTCCTTTTTCGTGTGTTCGTGTATCCGTACGGGTCCGAAAAAGAGATAAAAGTTTACCCGGTTTCATTCTCATGTATTTACGAGCACGAGAAAGAACAAAGACTAAGCTTGGCATGCCCCTAGCTTGAAAGTTGGTGGCTTGACTCCAGAATGATCATCAAAGGCTGGAGACATGCCCCCCAAGCTTCAATTCATTCACCGACTTTGAGGTTGTCACCAATTTCTATGCTGGATGGAGAAAAAGGATACAAGTAGATGAAATGAAGGTTCAAGAGAGGTGACTGTTTCATTTGTTAACGAGCTTGACACAGGAAAATAACTATGCTCAAGGTTCTGGGTTCGATCCCCAGATTGTTGTTTCATTTTTTAACGAGCTTGCTACAAAGAAGAAAACTATGCTCAGAGCCTCTGTTTCATTTTTTAACGAGCTTGCCACAGAGAAGAGAAACTATGCTCATTATTGCTTCTTGATCATGGCTTCCAAGAGGATAATGCTCTGGAAGGGTACCATGTAAAAGGACAAAACTCGGTCATGGCTTCCAAGAGATCTTCGTCGGATGGAAGAGAATCACTCTGGAAGGAACACATGTCGAGGGTCATGACAGGGGTAAGGAGATCAGGCTCCAATAACCCTATCAAAGAGATCACCATGTCAACTACCAGATCCAAATTGTCGGAAGTTGAGGTCATGGGAGACAACGCCACATAATTGACATGCGGAGGGGGCGATACTGTCTGCATATAAGAACCACTTAGGGAGGTAACCCAGTTAGGGCCGATGAATGAAAGTTGATCAATAGTCACAATTATTCCATCGTGAGGGAAAGATATCACACGGAAAAGGGTGGATACAAGAGCTTTCATAGCATAGACATAATCCCACCCAAGGAGTAAAGAGAAATCCAAGGGGTCTCGGACTACCATGACATCGATAAAGACAGTTTTCCCTCCCAAAGTTACAGGAAACTGAGGAAGGATCCCTAAAGGTTGACTATTTCTTCTGTTAAAAGCTAACAGATTATGTGTAACTGGTGCAAGTTGTGGACAACCCAAAGTGTACCAAGCAACAGAAGACAAAATGCTAACAGACGCACCCTCATCTATCAGCGTTTGAGGAACGTCCCGACCACGAACCTGTACTGTAATCTGGAAAGGAATGTGAGAGGGAAGACTAGTTAGCGCACCCCAATCAAAAAGGATGGATTCAGTACTTGGAGGGGGTTCCATAGGAGGAGGAGGAATGCCCCCAGGCATGGTAGAGTCTGTACTAACGAGAAAAACATGGGCAGTATCAGGTTTACTCTCTAGAAGGAGAGTAGGATCGACCGATGATTGGATTGGATCAACCAATGGTGGACTTGGATAGACCACTTGGGCACTCTTCAAAGGAAGAGTGGGACTGACCGAGGAAGGGACTGGATCAGTCACTTTGACATTCCTTAATGGAGGAATGGGATTGACCAATGATGAAACTGGATCAACCACTTGAGTTTCATTCTCCAAGGGAAGACTGGGGTCGACGGGTGGAAACGAATCGACCGCTTTGGTGTCACTCTCTAATGGGAGAGTGGGGTCGACCGAAGATGAAAACAGATCGACCACTTTGGTGTCACTCTTTTGATGAAGAGTGGGGTTGATCGATGATGAAACTGGATCAGCTACTTGGGTTTGTGGTTCAATCGAGGAGGAAACTAGATTGACCACCTGATCAACCGGACTGATCGGGGATGGAACCAGATTGACCAGTCCATCAACCAATGATGGGTTGGAGGAAAGCTTACGATAACCTTTTGGAAGTTGAAGTTTTTCCAAAAGAGAAGAAGCCTCGTCCATGCGAGGACAAAGGTGAGAGTAATGATTACCTTTACATAACATGCAAGGGAACTTGACAGTTTTCTTCTTCTTACCAACCTAAACATCACTAATTGATGGGGTATCATCGACATGAATGATAGAGGCCGATGACATGGGAGACCACATTTCTAAGACCTGGGTAAGACTGGGGCAATCCCTCAGAAAGTGGTCACCCTTACACAGACTGCAAGGGAATTTGGGTTTTGGATTCTTCATTTTAATCTTATTGATCTCATCAACACTCCTTGTACTATTAACAGTAACTGGTTTCTTAGAGCCAACATCTGATGTTGTTGGGGCCTTGGTCCTTTTCGGGCTCTTCTTCTTCTTCTCTTTTCGTTTCTTCTTCTTCTGATCAACCTGGCTACTTGCTTTAGAGCTTTCACTGGGTGAAGAAGGAGAAATGTAAGGAGACTTGATTGGCGAAGAAGGTGAAAAGTCGATGTGAGGTTGATGTGTGGGTGGTGTATCGACATCTACAGTATTAGGTGCAGCTGAAACATTGGGAGGATTCGGGATCACCGGAGTGGGGAACAACCAAACTGGTTATCCAATAGTGAGTCCTGGAAGACTCAGAGTGGCAACATATGGAGGACCAAAGTTTCCAAATGAAGGAAAGGTATAAGGTTCCCCAGAAGAAGGGGTTCCTCCATTGTTACTCCCAGGATTCGATGCCATTAACACTGACTCGACCTAAGGTCCACTAAGTAAAAGAAACAGCATATGCTAATAGAATCTAAGAATCACAAACAAGCAAACGGGACCTTCTTTTGATGACCGTACTAGTTGGTGATGAAATCCAACATCGTGTGATCAATTCCAGAAGGGGCGGGGATAGGGTGGAACAGTTACAATGGCGACCTGCTTAATGGACTTAAGCCTTGGTGCAAGCTTCCACGCAATAATTGTGGATTTACCCTCCAAGGATCCCGAGTGATTTTGACCAATGTCTGCTCCAGGTACAGTGAGACTTCCTGTCACCGTCACCTTGTGTAAGACCCTAAAGATTATGGCCACTAAGGTTACCAATTCGCAGTCAGCCCCTGGGCGGGAACAGTCGACAGTCCGATCCCAACGTACGGGCAGGGTATCGAGCCCGAAATCAACTAAAAGGCTTTCACGCAGTAATTTTGGATTTACCTTGAAGCGATCCCCATAATACGATATGACCACCACAATCAGTTAAACCATGGAGGGTTAGTCCTCGTAGCTCACCAGAATGCGACCTCGTGCGTAACCCCTATGTGAGAGGGGGATCCCAGGCAGACTTATATGATGATTGGATTTGACTCTCCCTAACTCAAGATGTTACTGTTTGTTTTGGAAACTTTGGAGAGCTATGCTCACAGCCTAATCCAAAGTATTAATCCTAATCTACTGTTGGTGGAGGATCCTACAAAAGAAAAAGTTCTAAATAATTTTTAATTAGCGTTGATTTTTATAGCTATTCTTTACTCAAAAAGGGGTGGATGGAAGTGAAACGAATGGAATTATGACTCAGTGCCAAAAATGCATCAAAAATGATAAGCATTCATTTCTTTTCGATGAACATCTATCTAAGGGAGAGAGAGAGAGTTCTTTTCACTAACAAGCACTAATGAGGAGTGTCCTCAAACAAGTTTTCTTCAATCAAATCCTGATGTGATGCTAAAACTTTTGATATGCCTTCTAACATGCACAATCAACCATGAAGATGCTTTTTATTGTTTGCATATGAATAATGATCAATTCAACACAATGCTCGTCTTGCTAATTATCGTCTTGTATGAATGAAAATCAAACTAGCACAAGCAAAAGTTATACAAACAATACACCCTTTCGTTGCACTCAAAACGAAAAGTGAAAGAAAAGAAGCAATCAAAGAGGAAACAAACTTCACACCCAAAAGAAAAAGTTGAGAATAATGATCTTGACTAAAATCAAGATGAAGAGATCTGTAGGCCTTTGATGACCTTCACCAGGGTTTTTACTCAGTTAAACAGAGAGAAAGACAATGCATGGGTTTTGGACTCCAATCAACAGAAAAACTCAATAACAATAGTGAAGAAGGCTACAAAATCCAAATAGTAAGATGTTCATTCTTCAAAAAGACAGATGTCAAGGCTAGAAGGGAAGAAGCATTGGCTCATAGGGTCACCCAGCAGGAGAGACACAGAGGCAAAACCCAGAAAAAGAAATTCTGGAAGGTTTATTGACCAAAGGAGGGTTGGTGCTCTATTGCCAAAGGAAAGGAGCATTATAGCACTCTGTGCAAAGTTATTAGGGAGTGTCGGTGCTCTGTTAACACAGGGACAGGGGCGCCAGGTTCAAAAACTCCCAGAAATGTCAAAAATTCCAAAAATTGCAATTTAAACTCGACAACTATGCTGAGTATGATGGGATAAGGAGCCAATCAGCTCATGAAACCAATCAAAAGAGGAGTGAACCAGGTCTGAAACAATCAAGGGGTAGAACAAGGTCAATGATGAGAAATCAAAACAAGAAGTTTCGATTTGAGGCTATCTCCCTAGTGGAGTCGCCAGTTTCTGTTGTAGGAAAATCTCCCTACGGACAGGTAGATTGCCTCAAAGAGCTTGACCCTAGCTTTAAGACAGAAAATGCTTAACGTGGACACTGACTTCCTTTCAAATCTATCCAAACTAACACATGAGAAGGGAAGATAACAGAAGTACCTCTTTATCGATGTTTGTCCCTGCACGCTCCTAGTTGCGCTTCGATCCTTTGCTCCTCGCTGGATCCTGTGGACAAAACAAGATATGACCACTTCCTATTCTATTGATATTAGCTTGAAAACAGATCTATCTATCAATGATAAGTTCATGCAACATCATACACAAACTAGAAAGAAACAGGCCAAGCATGTCATATTAATGAGAATAACGACAGCAGTACTTACAATCATAGATGTGAATGCGACAGCTTCGTCAAGTCCCCTTCGTCTAACCCTTGCCTGAAAGATCCACAACCTGGATAACAGCAGCTTCACTGATCACTCTCATTTGGTTGACTGTGTGTTTCCTACAAGATCATAGGTTTCATGCTAGCAGTTCCTCCTCAATCAGTTCCATCACCACTTATGAGATCATAAGTTTGGTGTAATTCTCCATTTCCCATTCCCCTTTCACCATTAGAAAGCTTGCTTATATAGTCTTGGAGAGGCTCTAACCACTTGATATATCCTTGGGGAAGGTGAGGATTTTCCTCCTTCAGTTGAGGATCTGCCCTTAGATCATGGTTGGACTAGGGATTCGAATCCAATTGCCTCCCAAGAATGAAAGGATCCTTCCCCCATTCATCTCAACAACTTAACCACTGCCCAGAATAGGTAGCGCTCCCTCAAAGGGACCATCAGAGCACTGTAGCGCTCCCTAGTAGGATTTAGGGGGGCACCAGTGCTTTCAAAATCTATAATGCTCCCTCAAAAGGGCTAGGGGAGCTTTATAACGCTCCCTGACAGTGTAAGGGAGAGCGTCGGTGCCCCGAAATAGTGTAAGGGGGAGCGCTCCCCTCCAAAAACTCTGTTTTTGAGGTGCTTTCAAATGGAAAAAGGTATACAAGCCTATTGACTCATTTCTCCTCTTCCAAATCAAATGTTTGAGGTGTTTCAAGTGTCCTTCTCATGTCGTTATAGGCACGACATAGGCATCATGGCAGTATGTGTTGTAGGAAAATCTCCCTGCGGACAGGTAGATCACCTCTAGAGCTTGACCTTAACCCTAGACAGAAAAGTGCTTATCATGGACACTGACTTCCTTTCAAATCTATCTAAGCTAACACATGAGAAGGAAGGATGACATAAGTACCTTTTTATCGACGTTCGTCCCTGCACGCTCCGAGTTGCGCTCCAATCCTTTGCTCCTCGTTGAGTTATGCAGGCAAACAAGATACGACCACTTCCTACTCTATTGATATTAGCTTGAAAAAAGATCTATCAATTAAGGATAAGTTCATGTAACATCAGACACAAACTAGAAAGAAACAGGCCAAGCATGTCATATTAATGAGAATAACTACAGCAGTGCTTACAATCGTAGATACGAATGCGACAGCTTCATCAAGTCCCCTTCGTCTAACCCTTGCTCGAAAGATCCACAACCTGGCTGACAGCAGCTTCATTGATCACTTCTCCTTGGCTAACTGTGTGTTTCCTATGAGATCATAGGTTTCATGCTAGCAATTCTTCCCCAATCAGCTATGTTCCAACACCACTTATGAGATCATAAGTTTGGTGTAATTCTCCATTTTGCAGTCCCCACCTATGAGATCATAAGTTTGGTATCATTCTCCAATTTGCATTCCTCTTTCACCATTAGAAATCTTGTTTATATAGCCTTGGAGAGGCTTCAACCACTTGAGATATCCTTGGGGAAGTTGAGGATTTTCCTCCTTCAGTTGAGGACCTGCCCTAATATCATGGTTGGACTATGGATTTGAATCCAACTGCCTTCCAAGAATGAAAAGATGCTTCCCCCATTCACCTCAACAGCTTAACAACTTCCCAGAATAGGTAGCACTCCCTCAAAAGGGCCATCAGAGCGTTGTAGCGCTCCCTAGTAGGCTTTAGGGGGCGCCAGCGCTCTCAAAATCTATAGCGCTCCCTCAAAAGGGCCAGGGGAGCGTTATAACGCTCCCTGACAGTGTAAGGGGGAGCGTCGGCGCTCCGAGATAGTGTAAGGGTGAGCGCTCCTCTCCAAAAACTAGATTTTGAGGTGCTTTCAGATGGCAAAAGGTTTGTAATCCTGTTGACTCATTTCTCCTCTTCCAAATCAGATGTTTTGAGGTGTTTCAAGTGTCCTTCTCATGTCGTTATAGGCATGACATAGGCATCATGGCAGTATGCTTCCCTGACACATGCGACACTTGTGAGCAACATGCGACACTTGCGACCTTGTGAGAAAAATGTGACACTTGCGACCTTTGTAATGACGACACTTGCGACACTATCAAAGTGAGTAATTTTGATGTGTAACAGATTGCCCCCCAAAGTATGAAGTTAGAAGATAGGAACTGATAACTGAAATACTTTGTAGATGCTCAAGCAAGGGTGTAGACTCGGAGAACCTGATGGAAGCTGCACACAAACATCCAACAAATATCATGACATATTTCAAAACCCAAGGCAGGCATACCTATGCTTGGGTGATCGAGACTTGTAAGGTATGGCCGCCATAATATACACTGCGGATCCATAATTGTATTGATAAAAGGCTATAGCCACCGAAGATACAATGTGGATCTATACTTTGATGACTCAGACTGATCGTAGCCACGAAGAATACACAGTGGATCTATGAGATGACAAGACATAGCCACGACCAATACAAAGTGGATCTATGTGACAGTGTATGTGTTCTTTTTTCGATGGAAATTCCTTCGCAGCCTGGGAAAAGCATATATCAAAGTGATTACTCAACCCAGGGTCTTCTCACCAATCCCAATGTGGTACGATTCTAACCATGTGAATAGATGTCTTGATGTCGAACATGGCAGAAACCACTTGATTACCGGTCAATGAGGTAAATCGTTAATAAGTGTGAGGGATATCACCATTAATGTCAATGATTCCCAAGGTACCTTAGTACATTCCATCGAACGTGAATAGATGAGCTGAGGTCGAACATTCGTGGAATCATTCTATCACAGGTCAATGATGTAAACCCACTGTCGAACGTGAGGAGGCCTGCCATTGAGGCATGCAGGTCCCAAAGTACTAACTAGTTTCTAAGTCTAATTCCTGGATAATGTGCTGAAGTCGACAGGAATAGACTCGTCGAGGGAGGGCCTTGATGTATCCCCCGTCAACGACACAAAATGGACATAGAGATGTAATTGGCAGATCAAATGGACATGGACTGACACAGGTTTTGAGGCAAGATATTTGGGATGGTTGACTCTCGAGGGGATACTTCCCTTGACCACTGAGGCACAACACCAAAACATGACATGGACCAAAACTTATGCAATGGATGCGATGACTTCCGTCGGGTGACCCAAAGGAGTGAAAGGAAACTCAAAGATTGGCTCAGTGCAGAGGTTCAGCGGATTATGATATGTGCAAATGACAAAGTGCCATGTTCAAGGGCGACTCTAAGATGTGTTGGATGATGTTCTCAAGAGACTGCTTGGCTTGCTCCTTTCAATTTTTCCCCCATCCAGATAGATGAGTACCTCTTTTTTGTTTAATGAGCTCGAGGAGGATAACACATGCTCGATATAACTCACCTTCGGTAAGTTCCTCCTCCTTTGTTTAAGGAACCGGAATAAGTAAGGGATCGGTCCCATATGGGCCTGTCGATGTGTGCTTTAACGATTCCAAAGACAGAAAACTCGAAGGTTTTTCGGGATTATAGAACTTGGAAAAACAATTAAAAGAGAACTCTCTCAGTTCCTTTTTCGTACAGTAGTCCAACAAGACCGAAAAAGGGTTAAACTATCACTCGAAGGACACCCTTTTTGACCTTTTAACGAGTGTGAAAGAAAGTAAGATCACTCGACAATCTTTTCATATTTAGAGAGTCTGAAAAGGGTTTAAAGGAGACTCCAGGGGGGTTCCTTTTTCATATGTTCGTATCTGTATGGGTCCGAAAAAGAGATAAAAGTTTACCCGGTTGCATTCTCATATATTTATGAGCACGAGAAAGAACAAAGACTAAGCTCGGTATGCCCCCAGCTTGAAATTTGGTGGCTTAGCTCCAGAATGATCATCAAAGACTAGAGACATGCCCCCCAAGCTTCAATTCATTCACCGACTTTGAGGTTGTCACCAATTTTTGTGCTAGATGGAGAAAAAGGATACAGGTGGATGAAATGAAGGTTCGAAAATGAGACCTAATGAAAGACTCGACTCGACATCTACGAGATCTGGCGAAAGACTCAACTTGGAGGGAGAGGTGATTGTTTCATTTTTTAATGAGATTGACACAGGAAAAGAACTATGCTCAAGGTTCCAAGTTCGATCCCCAGATTGTTGTTTCATTTTTTAACGAGCTTGCTACAGAGAGGAAAACTATGCTCAAGACCTCTGTTTCATTTTTTAACGATCTTGCCATAGAGAAGAGAAACTATGCTCGTTATGCCCCCAGCATGAAAGCTAGGGGCCTATGTTTCATTTGTTAACAAGCTTGCCACAGAGAAGAGAAACTATGCTCGTGACCTCTGTTTCATTTTTTAACGAGCTTGCCACAGAGAAAAGAAACTATGCGCGTGGCCTCTGTTTCATTTTTTAATGAGCTTGCCCTAGAGAAGAGAAACTATGCTCGTTATGCGCCCAGCATGAAATCTAGTGGCCTTTATTTCATTTTTTAACGAGCTTGCTACAGAGGAGAGAAACTATGCTCGTGGATGCTTCTTGATCATGGCTTCCAAGAGGATAATGCTCTGGAAGGATACCATGTCAAGGGACAAAACTCGGTCATGGATTCCAAGAGATCTTCGTCAGATGGAAGACGATCCCTCTGGAAGGAACACATGTCGAGGGTCATGACAGAGTTAAGGAGATCCGGCTCCAACAACCCTACTGAAGAGATCACCATGTCAACTACCGGATCCAAATTGTCAGAAGTTGAGGTCATGGGAGACAACGCCACATAATTGACATGCGGCGGGGGTGATACTGTCTGCATATAAGAACCACTTAGGGAGGTAACCCAGTCGGGGCCGATGAATGAAAGTTGATCAATAGTCACAATTCTTCCATTGTGAGGGAAATACATCACACGGAAAAGAGTGGATACAATAGCTTTCATAGCATAGACATAATCCCACCCAAGGAGTAAAGAGAAATCCAAGGGGTCTCGAACTACCATGACATTGATAAAGACAGTTTTCCCTCCCAGAATTACAGGAAACTGAGGAAGGATCCCTAAAGGTTGACTAGTTCTTCTATTAAAAGCTAACAGATTCTGTGTAACCAGTGCAAGCTGTGGACAACCCAAAGCGTACCAAGCAACAGAAGACAAAATACTAACGGTACACCTTCATCTATCAGTGTTTGAGGAACGTCCCGACCACGAACCTGTACTGTAATCTGGAAAGGAACGTGAGAGGGAAGACGAGGTCCAGTTAGCGCACCCCAATCAAAAAGGATGGCTTCAGTACTTGGAGGGGGTTCCACAGGAGGAGGAGGAATGCCC
>ML865096.1:0-15880 GCA_009831015.1 Picea engelmannii
CTCCTAAGGCCATTAGGTATGATCTCATTCTAACCTTCCAGAAGGAAAAATTCGTTCCATCAAATAGAGGAGGCCTAGTGACTGAAGTCCCTTCATGGCTTGTCATGTTTAAGCTCTAGGATCTACCCTTAGATAAAAGGGGGGCTGCTCTGATACCAATTGCTGGACAACTGAGAGGTGGGTGGGGGGTGAATCGGTTGTTACCGTGCTTAAAAAGTTATGCTTCTTTTAAACTCTTTGCTGAAACACTAAATGATGATCACAATAATGCAGGGAAATAAACAATGGCACATTCAGCATCAGTCACATATGTGAGAAACACAGAAACAAATATTTCCTGAGGAAACCCATACAGGGTAAAAACCTCTTTTCTTTATATGATAAGTAATAGTTACATTCTTTACATTATCATACATATGAGCACCAACTCATAATGAGGCTAGAACCTCTGTTTTGCAAGCTGCAACTTGCTGAGAGCACCAACTCTCTGTTTTCTCTAGCACCCACTAGAAGGAAGCACCAACTCCCCGGTTTCTCTAGCACCAACTAGAAGGAAGCACCAACTCCCTAGTTTCTCTAGCACCAACTAGAAGGAAGCACCAACTCCCTGAGTGTTTCCAGCACCAACTGGATGGAAGCCCCAACTTCCAATCATACAGGCACCAACCTGTATAACATAGAACAAGAGTTCTCCCTTGCACCACCCTGCCACCCTAGTTTCTCTGGCTGCAACCAAATGGAAGCTACAACTCCCTGTGTTTAAGCACCCACTTGAACTTATGAGGACAACAGTCCTCCCGGGCACCTCCCAACCTCCCTCAGATATAAATCTTTTCTATTGAAACTTATTACAGTGATATAATGTTCAACAATGGATTACCAGACTCATCATTGTTTTGCTCCATTTCGTTACTCTGTCTGCCTCATTGCCTCCCTGCACACCTCACTTGCGCTGTCTGTTCTTCTGCCTTTTAAGATCTATGAGCCATACCCATTCACTGCATATATCCTCTTCTTTCCCATTCAACTACTGCATTCTCCTTCTTCTTCACACATGAATCACCTTCATCAGCTATAATCACAACAAACTTCCCATAGAAACAACAACCTTCTCTTCTTTGTACCGTGTATATATAGCTTCTGTGCATCTCGTGCATGCAATATTCTCCATTCCTCTGCATGCTCAAACCGCGCCAATCTCCCCAACCTCTCGACTGCTCTGTGTGATCATCATCGTAACTCTTCAACTTCTCTGGCTGTTTTCCCACGCGTTCAGCATCACTGGATGTTACGCTGAGATTCCTCAGCCTCTCTGCCAGTTGAGACTCTTCGTCTTCTCTATGACAGTCGAGCTCACCTTCTCTGTTTCAGTTGCAGGCTCCAACCCTCATCCAGCTGTCAATTTTCTCCACGAATCGTCTTCATTCCACTCGCAGATTCCTTGTAATTCTTCAGCTCTTCTGGAAATCACACAGAAGTCTCTTCGCATCCTCTTGTAGAATCCATCAATGGTTTCTAGTAGTTACACTGTGTCGTGCAACAGTAGCCCTTTGATCAACACTTGATCTGACGGTTCAGATTACATCGCGATTTCCCTTATCGCGATATCGACATTCTTGTTGCATTGTGTTTGTTGCCTTTTGAAATCACGATCCCCGAAACTCCGACATGGAGCTTATCTGGAAGGACTCCTTCTCTTCCCATGACCAAGGGTTGTGACCACAGCTTTATGCGAAAGGCGCTTTCGCAATTTCGCATATCGCGAAATCGTAATTCCTGATGTTCAAAGTTCTTGTCAATACCAAAACCTGATCTCCGAAATTTCGTAATGAAACCAGATCAATGATCCAGATTATATCTAGATCTGATGGTTCATATTAAGTCGAGAATTCACTCATCGTGAAATTGGAATTCTCGTTGCATTGTGTTCTTTGCCTTTTGAATTCGCGATCCGTGAAACTCCGATGTGGAGTTTGATCAACGGTCCAGATCTAATATTGACTTGAAGACTGCGATTGAATCGCGATATCGCATATCGCGAAATCGACATTCCTGTTTCATTTGTTTATTTGTCTCTCCAAGTCACGATCCCCAAACTCCGATACGAGCCATAATCAACGGTCTAGATTCATTCTCGATTCAATGGCTGCGATTGCATTGCGATATCGCATATCGCGAAATCGGGGTTCTTGATGTCAAGTGTTTTTGTCACTTCAAAGTCTTGATTCACGAAACTCCGACAAGGAGTTAAATCAACAGTCTAGATCTGATCTCTATTCAACGGCTGCGATTAAATCGCGATTTCACATATCGTGAAATCGGGATTCTTGATGTCAATGTTCTTTGACAACTTCAACTCGCGATCCTCGATGCCTCTCCATTGACTGGAATCAACGGTCAAGATCAGAACTTGATCTGACGACTGCAAATACGTCGCAATATTGCATATCGTGATTTCGGCATTTCTGTTGCACTGTTTACTTGCCTCTCCATGTTGCGATCCCTGAAACTCTGCTGACATCACACGTGGATTGACACGTGTTGAATACTGCCACGTGTCACTCTGATTCATGAATTACAAGTGCCTGAAGTGTTGAATCAGCCTGACACCTGTCATTACCTGGTTGTGCCACGTGTCCCTATCTGACGTGGTCTGCTGACATGAGTTGGGTCGACGGTCTAGATCACATTTAACTTTAACGGCTGCGATTAAATCGCGAAATCGCATATCGCGATTTCGGAGTTCTTGATGTCAAGTGATTTTGGCATTTCAAAGTCGCGATTCGCGAAACTCCGATGTGGAGTTTGATCAACGGTTCAGATCAACCTAGATCTCGATGGCTCAGATTAGATCGTGACTTTGCACATCGCGATTACTCCCACTTCTCCTTGTACTTTAAAAAGCGTGCAGGTTATCCTTGATCTGACGATGGTCGTGTCTTGCGCTTGGATCTAATGATTGAGCTCTATCCTTCTCTTCATTGCGCTCATCTTGTCTTCATTCAGATCTAACGGCCCTCATTCTTTCAGGAAACTTGAATGGGATCCAACGATCACTTACTCTTCTCCTCCGGATTATTGTTGCACTGCTACTCATTGCTGTTGTACTCAAGCCATCACCACAACCACAACTGTACTCGCCATCAATGACAAGTATACACTGCCTGTAAATATGCTAACAACCCTTTGTACATTCTTCCTGTACCCATGCCATCTTCATTGTTGCACTTGGCATCAATGACAGGCATATGCTACCTGTTAAACATTTCCAACACTACACCCATCCAAAGCAGTGGTCATCAAAGCCTAAATTGACAAATTACATGCTGTCGGGTTCATCTACCCCATCGCCTATACATCATGGGTTTCCAACCCTGTACCCATCAGCAAAAAACAAGGCACTATCCGTGTCTGCATGGACTTTCGTGATCTCAATCATGCATGTCCCAAATACAACTTTCCAACGCCTTTCATCGATCAAATTATCAACGACTGTGTAGGCCATGAGGCTCTATTCTTCATGGATGGTTTCTCTTGTTATAATCAAATTCAAATTAACCCAGCCGATCAGTACAAAACTGCCTTCACTACCCCTTGGGGTACTTTTTCCTATCGTGTCATGCCTTTTGGCTTAGAGAATACTGGCACAACTTTCCAATGGGAGATGACATAAATTTTCCACGATCTGGCTCATATCATCCTCGCATACTTGGACGACCTCACAGCTCGATCCAAGAAACACACCCAACATCTTGATGATTTATGAATCATCTTCCAACGGTGTCATTAGTACAACATCCACTTGAATCCACTCAAGTGCATATTCTGCATCACCGTAGGGCGCCTCCTCGGCTTCATCATTTCCCAAAGCGGTATCACTGTGGACCCCCTCAAAGTCCAAGCTATCACCAAAATTCCACCTCCCCGAAATTTACGTCAACTTCAAAGCCTACAAGGCAAGGCTAACTTTCTACAATGATTTGTCCCAGACTACGCCATTCGTACACACAGTTTCCTTCGCTTACTACGTCACGACATCCCATTTCCCTGGGATGAACATGCCCAACAGTCATTTGACAATCTTAAACTAGCGCTCTCCAACGCCCCTTTAATTAGTGCACCTAACTACAATTGTGACTATATCCTCTACGTATCAACATCAACTATTTCAGTAGTAGGAGTTGTCGTTCAGCTAGGTGATGACAATCGTGAGCATGCCATTTATTACGTTAGTAAAAATCTCTCAGGGCCACCCTTGAAGTATAAACATGAAGAGAAACTAGCTCTTGCAATCGTCCTCGCAGTCCAGAAACTGCGTCACTACATTCTACTTCGCACAACTAAGGTTGTAGCAGATTCCAACCCTATGCAATACTTGCTTAGTCGTCGGCAAATTAATGACAAATTTGCTCGATGGATCATTATCCTTCAGGAGTACGATCTTGAATTCTCAACACCCAAGAGAAAGAAATCCCTCGTTCTCACCAAACTTGTCATGACCCTCCCCTCTGAAACCACCAGTACCCCCGTCAATACCGACTTTCCCGACGAACACCTCTTTTACATCACTTCGGATAATCCTTGGTACGACGACCTCCTCGTCTACCTTCGAACTCAAAAGTTCAGTAACCAGCTTTCACGAGATGATCGTCGTCGTATTCGCCACCAGGCCCCTCGCTACCTCCTCATCGGAGACATATTATACCGGTGAGGGGTCGACACCATTCTTCGTCGATGCCTCACCATTGACGAGGCCGATAGAGTCTTGAACGACTTCCACAACGGTGCATATGGGGGCCATCGTTCGGGAATATCCACTTCTCAGAAGATTATCTGAGCAGGTTACTTTTGGCCTACCTTGTTTCATGATTGTATTCACACCGTGAAACGATGCGAAAAGTGTCAACTTTACACCAACAAAGCCCGAGCACCACTTTCTCTTCTTCATCCAGTCATCACTGCCAACCCTTTTTGTAAATGGGGCATCGACTTCATGACTTGTAATCCCCCCTCTAGCAATGGACACAAATACATTGTTGTCGCAGTCGATTAATTCACCAAATGGGCAGAAGCTATGCCCACCTTCAACAACACCGCTGACATCGCTTTGGCGTACCACTCCAACTTGTTTCCGATCATGGGAAACACTTCGAGAATGAGATTTTCGTCAAACTCTCATCTCGGTTAGGATTCTCCCAAAAGTTTGCCTCACCATATTACCCTCAGTCTAACGGACAGGTCAAAGCAGTTAACAAGTTCCTCAATACCATGTTACAGCGCATAATTAATAAACATAAGACCAATTGGCATCATATGTTATTTTCCGTGCTATGGGCTTACCGTACAGATGTGAAAATAGCTATTGGTTTCACACCATTTCATCTAGTCCATGGGGTTGAGGCCACTCTTCCCATTGAGTACAAAATTCCCACCTTACGCACCACAATTGAGCTATTACCTGACACTACTCCAATGGAGCAGCGCTTGCTGAACTTAGATTCCTTGGATGAAGATCGTCGATATTCACTACAAAACAATGAGGCAGCTAAAAAATGATCAAAGGCTACCTTTGATCGACATGTCAACCTTCACTCATTCCGTGAAGGCAACCTCGTCCTTGCTTACGATATCACTCATGATACCTTTGGCCATAGCAAATTCGATTCACTATGGCATGGCCCATACATCATCCAACTTTGCCTCACCAAAGGCGCATACATCCTGGCCTCTCCTAAAGGCCTCTCTCTCAAAGAACCCGTCAATGGGTTATACTTAAAGAAATTTTATGCTTAAACATATTCATTCTACTTTAGGTTCTTTCTTTTATAGTGTTTTTAATCTTTTTTCCATCCCTCATGTCTAAACTATCATTTGTGCTATTGACATATGCTTCTTCCACCGACCTACCACATTGGTTACACCGACGGCGCCAGCCGTTGGACACAAAATCTCGCTTCGGCCGCTTGGGCTCTCTATACCCCCTCACATGAAATGATCCATTCGAGTGGCATATGTTTGGGTTCATCGACCAACAACCAAGATGAATATACTGCCGTCATTGGCCTCTTGGCCGATGCCCAACATCATCATATTTGCCACCTTAGCGTCTTCCTCGACTCTCAACTAGTCGTCCTCCAGCTCAACAATGTGTACCGCGTACGCGATCCTTGCCTCTTTCGCAAATACCTATAGGTTAGACTTTTATCTCGACATTTTGATTCCATTACATTTACACATATTCCAAGACAATTGAATCAAATTACAGATAACCTAGTTAATATTGTGTTAGACTGACATATATCACATCAAGCTACCTCTACACATACATAAACATATCAACAACCGGTCACAACATATATAGATTAGACATCATCAACACATTAACAACACACATGTAAACACCACATAGATCTCAAAATGTATACTCATGTATATATAAAATGGTCCACAGTGCCATCCAAGTGTTTACATACAAAAATACAAGTATCCGCAGGCCAGTGAAGCACCTCGGTACAAAATGGGCTCACCAGCCTATATACAAAAATACAAAAAATAGCGCACCACTCAAGGTACCTCTAGAGCACCACCGCTTGCCTCCTCCCTCAGGCGGTGGTTTCCCACCCCCTACTGGTCCCTCTTTCCCCGGAGGTAGTCGTCTGGTCATCGCAACACCAAGTACTGCTGCCCGTCGTACCACGGCCCACCATGGCAGTGGAATCCCCACACACTGCTCCAAGATGCCCTCATCCTAGATGCGAGACCACATGCCCTCAGGCACGCCCTGTAACACCGCCTCCGGGAGACAACGTATGTCCTCAAAATCTACTCCGACATCTGTCGGAGGAGCATGTGATGGCCCAGCACCAGGGTCATCAAACCGACATCTCCTCGTTGCTCTCTCCAGATCAGCTGGTCTCGTCGCGACATTCTCATGTCGACGTCTCTCTCCAACCCACGGTCCCCCCCGCGACGGTCTCTCCAGCTCCTGATGAGCCGACGCTCTCCGCAACTCCACCTCGCGCCCACGAGGTGCCACATCTGCACATACAAACAAACAACAGATAGTATCAGCATCTATATCATACATATATATCATGCTATCTCAAAGAAACACATATATCACAATCATCAACATACCTCGACGGTCAAACACCTCCCCTGGAGGCAACACCATATTCGGATCCTCCCGGAAGTCAACCCCAGCATAGGGGTACTGCAATATCACCTGTGGCATTTGCCGCCACACCTGCACCACCTCAGCAGTAAAGAAGTGGCCGCCCTCTCCACCACCGTGGCAAAGAAAAACAGTTGACCACCGCTTTAGTCGCGGCTCTCGCGCCCCAGGCGCACCCAAAAAAATCCTCGGGCACAACATAGGCACCCTCTCCAGAAACCAGGCCACTAGGATGGACCCGAAGGAAAACTCTCTTATATCCGTGGATTGACAGTGGTCAAGCTGCCTTACCATCCTGACATGTAGCGTAATCCCCCAGGCGAAATGCTCACCGACCAACACTCTCTCCATCACACACAACTGACCACCACTGATCCGCTACGTCGCCAGAGACCCATAAACTCTCATAATCATCGCTTCTATGAAGTGATTCACTAGGGCATCCATCGCCCCAATGCTCACAACAGTACTTGACATAAAGTTCGGCTCTGAACAGTATCTTCAGCCAATTGTCGCTAGTGACACATCCCTTGGTAACACTGGCTCCGCTGGTAGGGGCATTCCCCGAAACGGGAGCCCAATCAAAAAGTATACATCATACACCGCAGTGAAGGAAATCTTCTCTCCCCGCACTATGAAACAATGCAGGTCCAGACTCCACATTCAGATAAGAAACTGCAGGAGATACTCCTGCACCCATATCAACGGGCACTCAAAGAACTTCAACAGCCCACAGGATGCCAAAGTTGCATGTACCCCCGACTCCTCAATAGCCACGACGTCTCTCAGCTAGGACCAATCCCGCTCTCGCCAACCCACTGACATCGTGCACAATGATCGCCTGCAACCACATAAAACAGTCCTAAGTTAGTCACATGGACCATAAACAACATCAAAAAGATAAGTTTTACATTTGTCAACCTTGCCTCCAAGGCGCAACTGTTTAAACCCATAGGCGTGCACACGTGCGCGCCTGTTCACTCCACAGGCGCGCACGTATGCACGCCTGTTCACTACACAGGTGCGCACTTAGACGTGCCTGCCCATCCCATAGGCATGCACGTGTGTGCGCCTGCTCAACTTACAGGCGCGCTTTAGAGCGCGCTTGTCCAATACACAACCGCACACACATGCGCAGCTGTGCAGCCAACAGGCGCGCACATAGTGCGTGCCCTTATCACCCTTACAAGCACCCCCTATGCACACCTATCCAATGGGCAGGCACGCACGTGTGAGTGCCTACTTCTGTATCACCCGTGCACGTGGGGGCCCACACTCATAACACCTTCTATACGGCCCTCCGTACAACCCCTGCCCAAAAAAGGAAACCCTAATTCTATGCAGGATGATCAGCCCACTAACCAAAAGCTCGCTGGTCCTCGATTAGATGCCTCATCCTCCCAGAATCTCCAAATCTCCTCTGAATACTTCTCGTCCAGTCACTATAGCAACAAGTACAAATGAGGTGGCAATGTGGGCCCTACAGCTATATATAGGCATTTTCGCCAAACTTCCACTCACCATTCCGGGAGCTTCGGGTGTCCATTTCTCGATCCATCTTCAACCATGGGATCAACATCTCGTCATCTACATCACGATAGTCCCTGGGCCTCTTTTCATCCTGAGCCCCTGGGATGCCATTTTTTTCATACCCTGACCGAGTACGCATGCGCATATTGAAAATTATCAAATACATGCACATATATTCGATTCTCTTCAGATATTGTTCATGTCAGGTATTTGGTTTTCATGTGTGTAGGTACTTGGTCATCATACATCAACACAACCCCTTCAGGTATATACTCAGCACTGACATGTAGTCATTCCCTCTGAATCTCACTTGCATCTCCAGTCACACCCTCTGACATTTGCCTCTAGGATCCCCATTTCCGGCTCTGCAGTACCAACACCTCCATTTACATCTTTGGTGCTGTCACCCCGTAGCACTCTTACCCACATGAGTTGTCCCATTCATAGAACCCTTTTGCGCTTTTGACACTCATGCTGTTTTTCAAAACCCTTTAGGGATGGGAGTCCTGATAGTCTTACATCATGTCGTGAATCAACCACATACTCCTTCTCCTCATTTTGCTAGCTTTCCCAAACGAACTCCCAGGTTATCTCTTCATGGCTCTATTTTTTACTGCACCTCCACAGTATCATGAACCCTCCATTTCATCCACAATCAGTTTGCCCATCTACAAATTTCCCTTCATTTCACTTACCTCATACAAAAACTCACCCATGGGGCCCCCACCCTCCACTAGTTCTTCGAGAAAATTGTGCCCTACCCGGGCCAACCATATCACATTAGGGCACTCATTTCTGTATTTGTACACTTATCCCAAATTATTCTTTATTTATTGTACAAACTCCTTTGTTTCCAATAGTTACATTACCTTTTTGTCGTCACCTTTGGCAACCTTATTTCCTTTTTGGCCAACGCAACCAATGTAACCCTTGGTTGGGGAATTACTTCATCATCTACCCTTGACGACATCATCCATATATTCAGAGTATCCCACAGGCCACTCACCTCCACCCTCTGATTTTGTTCACCTTGTCCCGCCTCTGGCACAACTTATCCCCTGTCTTGTTGTCCCCCTGACACTCGACCTCGTTGAACGGTTGCGACCACTTTTATCTCACATATACTCCAACCAAGGGCAGTATTGAGTCTTTATACATCTTGACTTCATCCATGTACCTCCTCCACTTCCTAACCTCACCTATTAGATTTCATGAAGCCATTTTGCTTCTGGGATTTGCATCCCCCTTTTTGTCGACATCAACACAGTTTTCCAGAAGGGTGACAGTATCTTGATTCACATTACCCATCCAATGAGAGATCTCAGAAGGCACAGGGAGAACCACAAATTGCTCCCTGCTGTCATTGACCCCCATAACATTCGACGTCAACACTTTCTCATGTTACTGTGGGTCTTACTTTGCAACTATTGCAGTTATTTCTTATACTTGCCGAAGACCTCTAAACTTGGCCAGGCTATCAATGCCTACAGAATCCATGATACTTCTTACAGATGTCACTGCCTACTATTCAGAGCATGTTCCTCTGCAGACTTGTCTTCTGCCTTTATCACGACCGCCCCCGAGGGCGCTGCAGTTGTTTACATCAACAATTAATTCCTCTTTTTTGAGTTACATGACACGAGCAGGGGGCATGCCCTCCTTGTTTGTACACAGTTTATTTTTTACACACCTCATGGAAGGTTGGGTTCTACAGGTTCCCTTCTCCCTCCAACGGGGCACTTTTGACAATCCCACTATTTCTCTCTCTTACAACAACATTCTCAGTAGAAGAAACATTGATGGATTTCGGCTATACGTATGCTCCTAACCTCATCCATCAGGGGGCATCTGTTATCACTGAAATTTCGTCTGCAAATGGTTACAAGAATTCAACATCGTCAAACAGTTATGAAGCCATCCATGGACCTGAATTAACACAAAAGCATTCACAAAGGGTCAAAACTATACAACTAGTGCAAAAATTGAAGGGTGCTATTGTTATAACCCTAAATTGCACCACACATGCTTACCTGGCTTCAGGCTAACTCATATCCCTTCTTTGCCAAAACACTTCTGAAAAACTCTTTGAAAATCCTCTTGAATAAAGGCCCATGTGCCCTAATCCATTACTGCACCATGTACACGCTGGCTGACCCAAAACAACCTGTGTGGACCGACAAAAGTATGAAAAAATGAAAGTTGCTGACGGAACAAAAAGCTATGGGTGAGTTAACTGAAAATCCCGGCCATGCATGGCCGAGGGCTCATCCAAATACCTATCTCATTCTAGCCTATAAAAGAAGGGGTAGGGGTCCCATTTGGAAGAGGAAGAATATAGCAAAGAAACTCTGCCCATTTACGTATTCCCATTGTCGCAACCCTTTAGCCTTTCCTTATGCCAAAAGAGATTCAAAGCAAAGCAGTTGAAGGACAGAAGAAGAGGAGCCCAGGATCAGGTTCGAGGAGCGGTGGCCGGTCTCAGCTTTTGTAAGTTGACTCATTCTAAGTAATAAAGAGAATGCTTTTCCCATCCCAATTCATGAACTGTTTATAGTTTGATCAATATATGTTTTGATTTCTAACCTGTTAGTATATAAGTAGTATGCATGCATAGTTGTTGCTTGTCTTGGATGCATGTCATCTTTGGAAAGAGTATCGCGGACAAGTAATCAAGCACAACGGAGGATTGATATCAAACGCTAGTAACGAGGTAGGTTGATCTTTCCATGAATTTACTAAGAAAAGGGGATTTAAATATAGGGATGAAGGCAGAAAGTAATTTCTATTCGGTCATATCTGCATGCAAAGTCTGAACTCTATTTGCTAGTCCATAGGGTGTTTTTCCCCAACAACAGAATTGGCGACCATACTGGGGAGAATCTCTAGGGTTTCTGGAATTTTATTTAGTTTTTGGGTAGTTTAAAGACTAGTTTTTCTTTCCTGTCTTTTCTTTTCGTTTCTGTAAGGTTTGAGCTAGCAGGGAGTCTAGTTTTCCATACCAGCTTTCCCTGAATTTTTCTTGACTGTGTTTTTCGGGACCTACAGAGGTACACGCGGCCTGCACAAGGTCTGCACGCGTGTACCCGCACCCTATCCTCTTACAACCCGCGTGTGAACTCTAGCTGTAGAGGTAGCAGTAGCGTGTAGAGTTCACAGAACCTCAGAGGAAATCATCCTCTTCCCTGTCAAAATCACACATTCTCAGGGGGTTTTCTGGAATTCTGTCTGAAGTCTTGTTTGCTAGCAATCCTATCTCAGATTGTTTTATCTTTATCATTTTTTTCTTGCATTATTTATTTTTCTATTAAGAAAGAGTATCCAAGCCTTCAAGGGATCCTAGTTATCAATATTAGTGGTCTCTTCCTATTCTGGTCTGTCTTTTTTCATTTTTTCTTAGAGTTTATATATACACGCGGCTTGTACAAGGTCAGCCCGCGTGTACATGCCTTTTGTCTCTGTTCAGCGCGCGTTCGCATGCGTGTTGTTTGAGTAACAGTTGCGTGATTGTACATGGTACTTTTTGTTAAGGGTAAGGCAATCATCCTTTCCCTTGATAAGAATTATTCCTCTCATGTGTTTGAATCTTTGTTTGAACAGTCAGTGGCTTAGGATTAATTTTACCCTTAGCTTGCTTTTTCTCATTTAAAATGTTGTCAGAATTTTTTTTTTTTTTTTTACGGTTTTTAGACAAGTGTGAGAGTCATTTTTTTTACAATTGTTGTTGTGTGATTTTTTAATCTGATTCCTTGTGATCTGCGATTAGGCCAGAATTTTTTTTTTTTGGTTTTTGCTTGTCGGTATTTTTCCTTTCTTGCTTTACTAGCATTTAAAATAAAAAAAAATCTTTTCATTTTCTTGTTTGGTTGAACAGTGTATTTCTTCATTATTATGCCAGGGAGAAGTCTTTTATTTCATAAGTTTTTGCAGTTCACTTAGATCATAAGTAGCTCGTAGTCGAGAGAAATTCCTTTGAGTTTGCTGTCCAAAATGTTAGAAAAGTGAAAAAATCTTTCTTTTGAAAAGTTGTTGAAATTTTGCATTCAGTAAAAGTTTTGTTTCCAACTTTTTTATTCCTTTTTTGTTTTCGTCTTTTACACATCATCAGTTTCACCCTCATACCCCTTGACATAATACAAAGCCATAAAAGTAACGCTAAATTTAAAATCTACTAGACTTTTATGTTCGTAGGGTTCACAAACTAGTTCAGGACTAGGGCCTTGGATTAGGTTGGAGAGAAAACTCTTCAAGGCCATTTAAAATCAAACATTGGAGTCTGAGATAGGGAGTGTCTAAGTCCAGTTTCATGGAAGTTATCCGGGACCCCCCTCTAACACATAGGATAAACACGAGGTCGTGTGCGAAAAGGTAGCGGAGATAACCCCTCCAAAGCCGGACCAATCGTAGTGGAGAACACATATAGAGGGCTTGTTTTGGGATTCCGTCATTTGCATTTGCCACGGGGCTTCATGGGTCTCGAATCCGTTTGAGGTCCTTATTTGTCTTCTGGACCTTTTTCTCTCAATACCCTTGACAGGGTTCGGGCTTGATACCCTGCTCATTGTGGTCTACCCGACTTTCGACTATACCAGCCTGGTGACTGTTCGCGTGCTGGCAACCTAGTTGTCAATATTTGTTAGGGACATACATAGGTGACCATGGGGGTATACCACGGTATCTAGGACAAACATTGGGCCACGCTTTGTAGAGTATAATTTGAGGGTGCTTCCGTGTTCGAGTTGCACTTGCACCGATAAGTTTCTCTAGTGTTGGCTGTTGTAACTGTTCTTCCAATTAATTTAGTGTTTGCTTGTCTGATCTTCTAGGGATTCTTTTGTAGTGGGTGTTACTTGTGAATGTTTAGACTACCTTAGAGTGTCTTGGATCTTCTCACATAGTGGAGGATCCTGAGCTCCGTCGGTCACAAAGGATTCTTGGCCTGCCCCCGGTTACACTGGAGCCACCCTCGCCACCATTAAGGCGGAAGCTAGACCAACAAGGGTCTTTTGAAGCGACCAGGTTACAAACCATTGTGCCCGAACAACCCCCAGAGGAATCGACCATTTTGGACCTTTAAGAAACTGCTCTTGGCTCAGTTGAAACCCCAACCACTGATCTCTTGGCACCTTTCATTGTACCAATTCAATTTTACGAGCACCAAACAGTGTCGCACACAGCAATGGAAACAAATGTTGTTACTCCTTCTGGGAATTCTTCAATTCCCACCACGGTTGTCACCAAAGGAGAGTCGTCATCTCCTAACCTACCATCATCAGTCCGACCCACCATGGTCTCGACTGCAAATACTTCGCACAGTGGTCTGAACCCGTCTTTAGCGGTGGCCACAACCCCTTTCACACCAAGTGCGACAGGCCCTCCGTTCTCATACGATATGCCTAGTTCAGGTACCGGTCCTGTACTTTCTTACTCTACTTTACAGACTTTGGGTCTGGGGGTAGGGAGCTCTAGCGCTCCTCTGTAAGGTCACATGGGGGGCACTCCTGTCCCTTTTAGCGCTTTTCCCTATGGAGGAGGTCATATCTCTCCTTCGTCCCCTTCACTTGGTGGCTCGCATCAGCAATCCGCCTGGCAACCTTGTTGATGGGCGAAATTGACCACTTGTCAACTGGAGGAGTGAATCCGGTTCGGGGTTGTCTACTTAACCCAATCCATTTGGATTAATCCACTCCGATGGGTTTAGCGGCTCTGTTGGCTGATCTAAGTCCTAAGAAAGTGAAAAACAAATCAAAGAAAATAACTTAATGAAAAACACTCGCTGAAAACTATATACAAAATTAAAATATACTTACAGTTTGCTAATTAATATTTATAAAATAGCTCTACTTATTATATATACAATATATCCAAATGATTATATCTCTAATATATGTATAACATTTACAAAATTCAAATTTTAATCTAAATCTGCGAAAATCGAATATGGATTGATTTATTTAACGACAACAAATCTACAATTCAGTCTTTTTTATTTATTTTTTATAATGTTTGTACACCAGAAATGAAATAACTAACTATCTAAGTGAAAAAACAAAGATAACCAACAATAAAATGTGTTTAGATTACAGGAAATTCCTATATTAATTAAACTAATAAAATAAAACGAGCAAACTAACCTGTAATCACATCTCCTATTGGTCTTGTGTATAGCATCCAATTTCGCTGTTTGATGAGGCAAACCCGCAACAAAGCTTACAAATGCTTCTCATAAATGTGAAGCAGTAATGATTGAATGCAAATGACAGAACATACAAGAGATGTAATAACAACAATTTTAAAATTTCACAAATGGCCACATTGAGATATATCTTGCTGTGAAAATTTGTGTATAAATGTTCAGTGAATAAAGAAGATGAATCTTCTAATCTCAAATTTGAACAAAATAATTACTGTATGTTATATATGGGACATAAAACATGGATATCATATAAATTTCATCACACCAATATGCAATAAACCATGATATCTAAAGTAGTCACAAATTAATTACAAATCGAAATGACCATAACTTGAATAAAAACACGATATATCGAAGCTAAAGCTGTGCAAATATCATCTTATATTCAAGTCTGTCAATCATAAATCCATATTTTTTTACTCCCAGGCAGCGATGATCTCAAGTTTACAAAACAACACATTTATATAGGTTACAGGAGAAAAACGTTTCATGTTCATAACATCTAATTTGTTCCAAAAAAACGTGGGGGATGCAACCTCCCAGATTCTACTTGATACCAAAAACAAACAGCCTATTCTAAAAAAAACAAAGATAGTATGCTAAGAGATGCCAACAGTGCTTCAAATCTCCTTAGAAATCAAAGGTTCTTATAAACACATAAGAATAAAATATTTCAGATGTATTTTTAGTTATCAAAACAAGTACTTCGAATTTTTCTAACTAGCTACAGAATCTCACGATTCTGTAGCTAGTTATAATTATAACTAGAATCATATTTTATTGAATCAATCAAAAGAAACTAAAGGTAATCTGTGAAAACAAATCATGTATCCTAATTTGAAAAAGACAAAATCATCCTAAACTTATTTAAAAAAATCATACCTCAAATTAAGGGATTCGACTTAATCAAGCAATCTTTGAATTTACTATTGCAGTCGTTGCTTCCACGTTCTTAAAAACAACAGACCCTGTGGTTTTTTGGC
>ML865097.1:6121-22182 GCA_009831015.1 Picea engelmannii
ATTGCGATGATTAGATTTAATTAAACAAGGACATAAATAGGATTAAGTGTTTTAATTGATTATGCTTTAATTTATATCGCGACTTTGCGGCTCGGGACTTCGAAGGTATAGTTTCCGGGAGGAATGTATGCTGAGTCGCGAAATCCCGAGAAACTTAAATCATGGTCAAAACTAATCAACCCTGAATCTAACCTGGGTTACTTAGGTAAAAGATTCATGGCTTCATCTTTCAGAGTTTTAGGAGAGAGTGAACGCCGAGACGTGAAATCCCGATAGCACTTGACTGGGGTTTACATGGTCTCACTCTTAGCTTTCACCTAAGGTAAGCTTTTAAAACTCTTCGTGACCTCGCACATCGGGGTTTGTAAATCTTGTGACTTGTAACTTCCTAAGAGCGATATTCCGAGGTACAAAAATCAACAACCTTCGTTTAATGATAAAAAGTGGTAACTTATGAAACATTACATCCCCCACTATTTCGCATGTCGAGACTACTAAGATTTTCAGTAAATGAATGTCACGAAGCGAAAAAGAACTTAAGAACCGGCATTTGACTTTTAAAATAGATTTGAACCAAATGAAAAAGGTGGCTCCAACATAGGCTCCAACTAGGGATCCCATTTTCCTATGAGGCGGGAAGAACAGTAGACCACGTGCCTGTATTGGGTAAATGGAGTCACTGGTTTCACTTCTGTGAAACTTCCTTTAGGAAAAAGATAAACAGAGGGAAGAAGAGATCTTGTCTTTCACTTCTGAAAAGATTTTAAATACTCACTATGTTTCAAACTCAGCTGTAGTCCTTTTCATGACTTTCTCTTCCTCTTTACTGAATTTAGGTCTGCATTAAGACAAATCAAAACAATTCTAGGAAATCCAACAGATCTTGTAACTTTTGGCTTGCATCCAACGAAATTCATTACGTGTTTTTAATCGGGGAGTCTCGTCCAGGCTTAGGATGAGGATCCAATCTTGAGAAAGTTGATTACCAGAGTAGAGTGAAAATCATGTATAACAACCTTATAGACATCTCAGATATTGCTTCACTACCAGCGGGCCTGTTCAGTACCCTGGTGAAGTTATCTGCCCCTTTTTTACCGAATTTCCTTTCACCACTTCGAAATATATTTATGCATTTAAATGCTGAGATGAGGGCAATCATTTCTGAATTTCCTTTCATCGTCTCTTCAGACTATATGTACAATTAGATATGACTTTCTTTTCAACATCTGTCTTATAATTTTCTTTTTAGAACACAAAGTGTGGGCAATCAGTTTGTATGAGGGGTGATATTTGTATAATATATTGCAATGGAGGTATGTTAACTTAATTTGATTTCTCAGTACCAACCTTCCCTTATCCTTCACCACACCTTAACCCGCAGGAAAAAAGGGGAAAAATCATTTCTAGGGGTTTTCCTTAGAGCAAGCCTCAATCCTTCGAAACTGTTGGAAAACCCAAAATAGTGAGGATCCACCTACTCATAACTTGATTAGTAAGAGACTAAGGAGTTATGAAGACCAACTTCTTTTCCAAAATACACTTTACAGCTTTCGAAGTTAAAACATGATCTCTTCCCCTTATGTATATAAATCTGGGAAGGTACTTGGCTTTTTAAGAAGATAAAAGTGAAGACCAGAAGAAAGGTGATGAACAAATTTTTGTACACTGAGGAGCAGGGGTCGAAGATTAAAACCATTTTTTGAAAACCCTTTCCCAGAGATGCTTTACTTAACTATCACCCATCTTTATTTTAAGTTAACTTCTTAGGACCCAGAGCAAGTAATTGTTCTTTTTAATAACGACTAAGTGAAAACATTAGATTGATGGGACCTTTACGGGGCTTAGGATACCTTTGCTTTCTTAAAGAACAAAATTCTCGGGAGTTCATACCTTTACCTTACCATTTTGAAACAACCAAAAACCTTTTCTATCACCTGATTTTGGTGAATTCAGCCTCCGATACATGACTTTCCATTTTCTCCTTTCCCTCTTTTAGGTCGCAAGATGAAATCCTGTGAACATGAAGAGTGTCCCTTAAAAGGGTTGAATGTATTTGAAAATTGCGTATCTCTATTTATACTTACCTAATTAATTAAAAATGAAAACTTACCTCAAGGGAATCATGAAATAGAAAGAAAATACAAACCGGTATATACAATGGAAATCCTTTGGGAATCAATTATTTCATGTAGTGTTTTAGATAATGCCCATTGATAGGGGCATTGAAGATTTTACCATCCAGGTTTTCTAATAAAAATGATTTTTTTCCTTCGGAAGTTAAGACTCTAAAAGGTCCATACAAAATATGATCGAATTTATTGTGTTTCGCCGAATCTTCCTTCCTAGCATCCCATCTTGAGACCAAATCACCCGAAAGAAATTCTCTGTCTTTTGTCTTACGGTCAAATAACGTTTTCATGTCATCTTGATATTTTTGTAATCTTTCGTCCACTTCGACCTTGGTTTGTTGTACTTTGATTAGCTGATTTATTCTCCTTGTGACGTGTTTTGGTTCTTCTTTCTCATCTTTCCATAGTTTCATTATGGGAAGTGCCAAGTTTATGGGTAATACCAGGTCCGTCCTGTATACCATCTAGAAAGGAGAAATGTCGATGGATTTTTTCATGCCAATCCGATTTGCCCATAGTGCCTATTTTAAATGTACATGCCATGATCTCTTGTTCGCATTCAACACTTTCTTAATTATGTTGATCAGATTCTTGTTCGAAGATTCAGCCAGTCCATTTCCTTGGGAATAATATACCGTAGAATGGCCGAGTACAATATTGTATTTTTGGAAAAAACTGATCATAGCCATAGATTTAAAAGCCTGGGCATTATCTGTTACTATCTTTCGAGGGCAGCCGAATCTAGATATAATGTTTTCTTCAAGGAAATCTATTACCACCAAATCTGTAGCCTTCCTGGTTAGAATATCCTCTACCCATTTAGTAAAGCAATCTGTGGCAATTAAGATCCATTTGTGTTGAGCGTTGGAATGAGGGTTAATTTCGCCTATAAAATCCAGTCCCCACTGTTGAAAAGGATTCTCTATTTTGAATGGAACTAAAGGTAGCGTTGGGAGTTTATGCTTTCTTGCAAACAGTTGGCAAGGGTCGCAAGCCCTGACTTTGGCATTTACGTCAGAGAAAAGTTTAGGCCAATAATACCCTACCCTCAGGATTTTATAAGTTGTCGCTCTCCAAGCGTGATGTCCCCCACACACTCCTTCGTGGAATTCGCTTATGACCTCCTCTGTTTCAGATTCAAGCAAACAAACCAATAGGAAGCCAAGTGGGTCCTTCCAAAACAATTTACCCTCGGATATACAGTATTTGACCACATGTAGTTTTAGCGTTCTGGCTTTGGATGGAGATAAATCACTCGGGCACTTCAAAGTTAGTAGGTAGGATACTATGTTTTTGTACCAGTTAGAGGAGGTAAACTTCTCTTCGATTTTGATTTCACTTGTTTGCTCGTAGAGCTCCCTCATATCTTCATCTTATCCACATCCCTATATGTTGTTTATGCCGAGGGATCTGAAATTAGATTCAACTAAGAGTTTATCCAAACCTTGACCTTTTACTAGTTTCGTCGGCTTTATTTCCAGATCAAATTCCTGAATTTTTGCAAGACACCGTCCCCTTTTTCCATCACTGTCACACTGCACTAAAATGTCTTTTACAGAGCTAGTAGGTACATAGGCGATTATCTTGGAATGCAATACATAAGTTCTAAAATCCTTTAATGCCTTTACCATAGCATATGCTTGTTTTTCCATTATATCATATTTTAATTCCGCGTCTCTGAGACTTTTGCTGAAAAAAGATATCGGTTGTTTGAAGCCTTCCTCATTTTTCTAGAGGAGCACCACGGCAATGGTATGCTCAAAGGCGAACGAGAAAATGAGAAAATCCTTTAGATAGTCGGGGATTGCTAGTACATGTGCCTCGCTTATAACCCTCTTGATACGTGCAAACGATTCTTTGGCCTCTACTGTCCATTTTACGTCGTTGTTTTTCTTTAACATACCTGTAATTAATTTCACAATTTCAACAAAGTTTGGGATAAACCTTCTCAAAAAGTTTATCTTTCCTAAGAATGACTAAATATCCTTTACATTTCTAGGAACATTTATTGTGTCTATAGATTGAACCTTCCTGGGATCAATTTTAATTCCGTCTCGGGACACAATATGGCCCAGGAGTTTACCTTCTCGCATGGCGAAGTGAGACATTTTGGGGTTTAAAGACAGATCGAACCTGCGACATTTTTCTAAAGTCTGTTTGAGATGTATTAAATGATCTTTGTCAAACTTGGAAAAATTGGTTAGATCGTCGAGCTAGATAGCTGCAAACTTGTCTCTTTCACCGATGAAAGCGATATCCATAACACGCTGGAAGGTGGCACCTGAATTCATTAGACCGAAAGGCATTTTATCATACATGAATGTACCCCAGGGTGTAGTGAAGGCTGTTTTTTCTTTATCTTGTTCATTTACAACAATTTGATTGTACCCAAAGAAACCGTCAATCATAGACATCCTATTTTCTCCAACTACCTTTTCTAAAACGTGATCCATTTTAGGTAAATGATAGTTGTCTTTGAGGGAAGATTTATTTAAATTTTGAAATCAACACACAATATAATCTCCCCACTCTTTTTTCTAACTGGGACCAGGTTTGCCACCCAATTGGAGTATCTCAATGGTACTATTATTTTTCGCGTCTAAAATCGTCTTAACTTCTCTTTTGACTACGGGTAATAAGATAGGGTTGATTTGTCTAATCTTTTTCCTAAAGGGTTTGACACCAGGCTTCAGAGGTATCTTATGTTCGATCACAGTAGTGTCATAGGTCCTAAGCTCTTCATAAGACCAAGCGAAAACATATTTATACTGTGCAAGCAAATCTTTATACTTATTTTTCACCTCAGGAGGAAGGTACTTTGATATTTTCACCATCCTAGGTTCCTCTTTTGTCCCTACATCACAATCTTTGACCTCTTCTGGTTGAGGTTGGACGGTGGATTTTAAAGGCATGTCATTTTGATCGAAAAGTCTTTCCAGGGGGATTAATCCCTTTGGAATCTGATTACTTTTTAAAACTAACATGTGATGGTTGGAATTTTTTTCTCGGAACTCTCGAGGGTCTTCTCCTTCTTGCATGATCCATGTGTGATCATTTTGATTCTCTTGATCGATGTGAGTTTCAGAAAAGTTGCCCACTGCTTCTAGGAACTTCCTGATCTGTTCGTCATACTTGAAAACCTCCCAGTATTGTATGTTGTTTGGGATGGATGGTCTGTGCATTACCTTTATATGGTATTTTAATTTAAAATTTGTGGGGGGAGCGAACGTCGAGGTTGCCTTATCTAATGAATCGGTCTGCAAATTTTCGGCCCATGGGATGAAGTGAATATTTACAGATGAGAAGAAATTCTCCATTAGATCCCAGGCACAATTTCTATACGCTCTCAATCTAGGGTGTTTGGCTTGGTATTGTTGATTCATCTGTTTGACTATCAACTTAGAGTCTCCATATACTTCCAGGTTCTTTATGTTCAGCTTCTTGGCAGCTTCCAATCCTAATACTAAGGCCTCATATTCACATACATTGTTAGTGTAGTCTATATCCCATTGAATGCTGTAAGAAAAAGGGACAACAAATTTATTTTCAGGTGCCACAAAAAGTAATCCTGCACCTGCTCCTTCACATGATAGAGCATCGTCGAAAAACATTTTCCAGATCCCCTTGCTATGCATATTTTTAGATTCTTTCTCGTCTACGTAATTTTCCTCTGTGTAGCTATCTAGACCATCATTAAAAGACAAAATACAATTTCCTAGATCTTGATCTGCAATGTAAACGGGAAAATTGTTAGGATTCTAAGGATCGCTCATTGTATAGGATAACCTCGTTTCCCTGTATAACCGAGTAAGTTGTCCACCAAACACAGGAATTGTGGCATAAGTCATGTCGAGTTGGAGGGACCCCCCGAGTTTGGCCCCCCACAACCTTGATAGTAGTAAGCCATACTTTGGGGGGATATCATCAATAACTACATCCATCAGGATGCTTTTAACTGGGACCTGTGCAAGGGTGACTACTAAATCTTTTATCATACCCATACACTTAACTCTTCTCGAATTGAAAGAGTAGAGATCTTTGTAAGGTCTGGTGATCTCGAGACCTAGTCTATCCATAATAGTTTTGGGCATCATGTTATGTGAAGCTCCAGAGTCTAGCATACAGTTATGCAACAGTCGATCATGCACATTTAGGGTGATATAGAAAGGAGTGACAATGTCTCTGGCACCCTCGAAATGTCGACCAAAAGTGATATTGGGCTTATTGTCTTCCAAGTTTATCACGTCAGATTGGCTTTCTTGGTTTGAACAACCTATCACATTGGTTATCTGTTTACGATATGCAGGGTTGTTTGCTAATTCAACCAGAGGGATAGGTATTTTGATTCTATTTATCTCATTTTCAAAACTAAAACCACCACCACCTTTGAGCATTTCTCTGGTTGAAATCTCAGACTCTCTCTTCTCCAACTTATTTGTCTGAGCTGATTTATTACTCGCGATCTTAATTACCGATGTTTGTGTATAGAACATCTTGATATCCTTTGTTTGGGTCTCAACCTCCTTCATCTTTGAATCCAATAAGTCAGTCCCTTTAGATGTTTCGGTCTCCTTTGGGGTGGGCACATATACATACCTCTAGGGAGAATTTTCCTGGGTTGAGAAATCAACGCGGACTTGTTTTTAGACCTCAGGTTATACCTAGGTTGGACTTCAACCATTATTGAATCAGTTACTTCTTGATTGTCTGAGACATCTGTGTTGTTTATGTCATCATCTACATCTGAGGGTTGCTGTGTGCTTAAAGAATTCTAATAATCTTCTTTAGTTATATAAGGTTGAGTGCAGTTGTCACCCAAATTTGTCACATCTTCTTCTAGACCTTCGAAGTCTTCCAGATCATTTCATCCTATAAAATTTTCATTTTTTAAAGGGGTTTGAATTTTCCGATCTTCATTTTTAGTCTGTCTTTGTTGATTTTGAAGGTTGGGGTTTCTCCTGAATTCTCTTTTATTGAAAGGATCGGCCTTCGATTGATCCAGTTCCATCCTAGAAATTTTATTAGACAATTCCTTGATTATCCTAACCATATCGTCCATTTTATCATCTGTGGATATTTAGACCCTGAGGGTCTGGATTGTTCCCTAAAACATCTGGCTTCTCGGTTTGTTGTTTCCACCTTAGCCTTCAACTTGTGAGAAGCCATCATGTTAGATTCGATTTCTACAACATCATCCTGCATTCGGGTTAGGGTAGCCCCTCTTCTTTCTCTTAAGAGGAGGGAGAAATCGAGTTCGAAATCCCCCACGAAGGTTACTTTGGCTACAGGTTGGGATGGTTTAACTTCGGCTAGGATTTTACTATACAACTTATTAAATCTTTGTATAAATTCCATAAATGTTTCCGAATTCTTTTTCTTTAAAGAGCCGAAATTGGTCAAATAATACAAGTAATCTTTCCTTTCGCCCCATTGCCTAAGGAAAGCGTCTTCTAGAGCATCGTAGGATAATATTGACCCTATGGGTAGGCTTTGAAACTAGGTTCGTACGTATCCTTCAAAAGTTTGGACAAAAAGCCTCGAATACACATCTTCGTGTTCGAGACCTAGGATATCCGCGAACTGATTGAAGAAGTTCATATGTTCGGCTGCAGTCAAGTTTCCTTCTCCTGTAAACTTAGGTAAGTTTTTTATATAATTTTCAGGAAGGTCATGAAGAGGGACAGGTAGAACCAAAGGTACATATCTTGCAACCACTTTAGAGAAAACTCTGAGAGGAGGGAAAGGCCCTTGGCCTCCTGCTGCTCCTCATGGAGCCCCACCACCTCCTAAAACTCCTCCACCTCCGAAAACCCCTCCACCTCCTCCTCCGGTGACTGCCATTGGTACTACTGGATAAGGAAACAGTGTATTGTACAGAGGGTTCTGGAACACTAAAAGAGAATCTTTAGCTTCTTCGTGAGACGGGAAGGCCAAAGATGGGAGATAAGTGGTGCAAGGACTTTGCTCTTCGGATTTGCAAGAAATGTAATCAGGGGAACCCATGGGTGTGTAATATGAGTGTAAGGTATACCCTCCAATATTTGGTGAGGTTGAGAGATCTAATTGAAAAGTTGGTGGGATATCGATCTCTGATAAACCCACTGTAGGACTTTTATCTCTGTATATATTAGAGGTTATCGAATGAGTTTCACTCTTAGTCTCAGAGAGAGCTAAAATCAGATTGATGGTTTTGTGAGGGCAACTGTACGAAGTTGAAGGTTCAAATGAACTCTTGATCTTGGTTTGTGGGTACTTAAGTTGGTAGACTGTAGTAGTTGGCTTAAGGGAACCTCTAGTTTTCAGTATTTTTTCGGGATCGGAAACAGGGGTGGTCTGTTTGCCTTCTTGGTTTAGTCTATTATTCCTTCGACTGGATGCCAACTTATTTAAACATGGAGTCGCCAAGTGAAAGATAATAAAATCCTTAAAAGGATGTTCACTCTTTGTTCACTATCAAAGGGTGAAACTTGTGAGAATGTCATTATTCCCAGGGAAAATGTTTCGTAACTTCATCCCCGACAACGATGCCAAAAATATGTTGTTGCAGAGTCTGTACTTAAGGATTTAAAAAGTACAGTGTCTAGGCATCTGAAGGTTAGTAAGGTGTAAAAAGGGAGGATAGTATAACTTTGGAAAATGAAGCTAGGGTTGATTTCTAGGTTGTCGATGTCTAGCTTCCCACTGTTCCTGGATGTTTATATCCCGTTCGATTGCAGCCCATGAATGTTCAAGTTCTACCTGGGTGGTGGTTGTTTTAAGTATAGTATTAAAACGATTTAAAGAAATATGGGTTTGATCTGATAAACCAAGTTCAATATTAGGTTGTCTTACAACGGGGACAATCATAGAGGAACAAAAAAATTTAAAAGAAATCTGAAGGTTTTTTATGCTGTATCAATTTGATCTTATAAAGAGAACTTTGAAATTAATGTTAAGAATGAAATGCAAACCAAAGGCCTTTTTCCGTAACTGTGTTATATTTGAAATAAAAAGTGTGTGAAATATGAGAAAAACATTTAGCTGTTTATAAAGTAAGGCTCCTATCAAGGGATAATCTCACTCCTTAAACAGAGGAAGAAAATGGACTAAGAAGGAATCTGACGAAGTATAAAATATGACCACTTAAAGGTTCACAGGTCTTGTATATGCTGTTAGCCAATACAGAGGAAAAACTATAAACGATATAAATGAATAGAATTTAACCACCATAATAGAATTTTTACTAAATTGCAGTGCAACATTCATCATATGTATATAAGCGAAATAAAGTTGAATATGAATAACAAAGAGAACAAACTCATAGCACAGTCGTGATGGAATCAAGATTCTCTAGATTGCTTTGTATTGATTCAAAAAGAAGATAGCCTCGATTACAATCGACCAAAAAGGTCCAACCCTTTTTCTTTCTTCAAAATGTATATTTATACAAATTTTTATGCGTTGGAATCTCAATAGTTCCAGAGGTTTTTGATTACAATCAAAGGAGTCGAAACATTTTGTTTCTTTATCTCTGTTCTCATTTGGTACCCGAAACCTGCCTCTTTGCATGCTCAGTACAACTAACACACTTCTCCACTAGCTATGATATCAACTTAGATGGCTCTACTTGATTATCTGCCTCAAAAATATAACAGTCTTTCATCAATAGCAGCAGATTTCCTTCCACCTGTTGATCTTTGGCATTGATAGAGCATAACAATATACTTGGTTTAATTAGCCATTTGTTTATTTGCACTATGTTTATTTGAGTTATTTGTGATATTTCGGCTAATTCTCTTTCTTGATTTTCCTTGATATTTAGCATATATTTAGCTGTATTGATCTGACCCAGTATCTCCATGCCACTTTCACCATCGGAACCCAACCAAATCTCACTTAACAAACTGAAAATTTCTTCGCAATATTTCCTTAGCTTCATATATTGTTGTTTTCCTTCATATATATTTCGCTTCCATTATTTCAACACGATATTACCCCTGGTCTGCTTTGCGATGAGAAAACTAGAACTAATGCTTGTTTCCCTTCTCGTTGTGGCTATAATAGCCTCCTGGAATGCCACCCAAGCTGCTCCGGCTTCCCTTTCTTTAAGAGGGAGGTTTTCCAACATCTGATCAATGAGTTGGAAGCTACTTTGAATTGTTTCTACTTTAACAAGTAGACCCTGTTGCGCTGCCGATAACCTTTTTCTGATCTCTATTGCTTGGGATTGAAATATCCCGATATCGATTACCTGACTTTTGGCGAATTCTAGTTTGGCCCGAAGCTGGTCTATCAATTCTTCCTGCTGGCTTATCTGAGTCTGAATCATCTTAACCATCAACTGTGTCTATTCTGTATCGACTTTAAGCCGCTCAATTTCTTTTTGATCTTCTATTCTTGCTTGCTCTAAAGTCACACTTGCCTGATCTTTAGCAGTAGCATCTGTTGTAGCTAGTTTAGCCTCTAGCGTCTTGATCAAACGATTTTTTCGTTTTAGCTGATCTTTTAGGGTACCGATTGAATATTGGTTCACCATGGAAAAAGCCCCCAATGTTCCTGCTATTTGCGTCGTGAATTCTTATTTCTTCATATTTCTCCCTTTAATTAAAATTTTAAATTCCCTAGAGACAGTACCTTCTTCTTAGTAGAGCTCTTGTCTCACAACCACTTTCCTCTTCTTATTGAAGAAGAATTCATTCGAAGGTAGCTCTTCTACCGATATAGGTGTCAATTTTTCACCCAAAATCCAACCTGAGTCTGGGATCTCCTTTGCAGACTGTAGGGGGGTAATGGAGGCGATGGGATTGACGACCTGTTTAGAAGATTTCCCAGGAGTAATGACCAGGGTTGACTCACTTGGAGGATTTGAAGTCTCGGCTTCCTGTTTTGGGTCCTTCATTTTCCTTTCCTCATCTTGATGTTCCTCTTGACTGGGTGATAAAACTTTAGAGCCTTCGGCTTCTGTTTGCTGCTCCTCTGCTATCGTCGGATCTTCACCTCGTAATACTGGAGGAAGGAAACTCTGCCTATGCTCTTGGAATCTGATAACATCGGTCGTCTCTTCGGGCGACAGGGCTTGTATTCGAGCCAAAACCTCGTCATAAGATTTCGTGCCTCGGAAAATATCATCATGAGGCGAATTCTCGTGCTCAAATATTTTAAGGCCACAACTGGCCAAATGATTACTCATGACCCTGTGTGGATCGTGTTTCTTGAATTCGATGTGAACCAACTTTATATCTTCTAGGGTTGCTGCCCTGGCCTTTGCATGCCCGAAGTCTAATAATGAATAGGTGTTTAAATGAATAGGAAAAGGTGGCCATACATTTTTTGAAAACCCTTTCAGTTCTTTATTTATACTGCCAATTACTATTTTCCTGGCGATCTCACGACAAGCCAGCTTGTCGGGTATAAGTAAGGGTAAAGCATGTGGAGGGACGAAAGCGCCGAAAACCATGATGTATGAAAATTCTTTCTCCATGTACCAATCAGACACTCTACTTAAATTTACCTTGATTCTATTCGATATCCTGGGTGGCGGATTACTGAAGATGGCAACATGCATCGGTACCATTACCCAGTTGAAGATTTTGTATACGAAATCCGAAGCCTTGTCCTCCCAAAGCTTAGAATGGTATACACTGATTGTCTCAGCATCCAATGGAGCCCAGCTCCAATTCATCAAGGGAAAAGGAGTCATGGAACATACTGCGTCCATGAGGTATGCGGACATAAAAAATGAAGCATCTTTCCTGCTCACTTTCTACGTCCGATATTCTGTAATCCGACTGGTCAGACTATCGAACAATATTTTTTCCCAGTCAAAAGAATAGCCTTCTTCTATGGTGTGCATCAGAGGCACCCATGGGAGGAAAAAATGCACGGTGTCTTCCTTCCCGTACAATCTACAGGTCATCACCGCTATGTATTTGAACTGTGGTTCCAAAGAAGATATGGAATAAATTCCATTGCTATCTGCCCTGAACTTCCCTGGGTGTGAGACCCAATCCTTGATCAAATCAAATAAGATTTTTCCATATTGTTCACATTCCTTTCTTTTAAAATCCTCTAGAAACTCTACATTGTATGTGAAGTTCGACATGGGTGGCAACTTGTACATAACCTGTAAGATTTTTGGTCTAAAGGTCCCAACGGTGACCCTCTACTCACTGATGATGGTTTTGGTATGGATGTCTACATGATCTAGCGCCCATCGGATCATGTCATAGTAAGGGAGAAGACATGGCCTAGATGCTACTTTATGCATCTCTTCCTGGATGACGATCTTGTATTTGGTAGTCATGTCATCTGTCTCGTTGTCACTGGAATTGTCCGAACAGTTCACCAACTCTGATTGCAAAACCTCTGAGATGTATGACCAAGTTCATATGGAATCAACGCTTCGAGGTGAATTATCCAAAACATTATTAGAACCTTGTCCTAAAACCTCAGTGCTTGCCTTTGATGCTTTTCGCGGGGCCATGACAGGGGATTGTAACTTAGCTCTTTTGCAATAAAAATGCATATACATATAGAAGTTAGCTTACTGAGAAAACTTCTCTGTGCTGGATAGAAATGAACTTTTTCAATAAAATAGGAAGCAAAAGATCTATATCTTCGACCATTTAACATATTGATGTCCTTACGAATAGAACGGTCCAATCATATTTAGATAGAGATTTTGGCAATAAAAACCATATCTTTACTTTTCCATTCGCCTTATTTCTAATTAACGCCATGAAATTTGACGGTTCGTGGCACAAGATGGTGCAAGGAACATTTGAAATTACCTCGTAAACAATGCATTATTATCATTTGCATTAAACATTGACTATGTTGTCTTGGATTCCTTAATCAGGATTTAAATCGACATTTCAGTGTTCGCCGTATCGAGACTTTTAACTCTAACCTTTCGAGCCTCTAAAACCCGAGATTGCGATGATTAGATTTAATTAAGCAAGGACGTAACTAGGATTAAGTGTTTTAATTGATTATTCTTTAATTTATATCGCGACTTCACGGCTCAGTACTTCGAAGGTATAGTTTCTGGGAGGAATGTATGCCGAGTCGTGAAATCCCGAGAAACTTAAATCATGGTCAAAACTAATCAACCCTGACTCTAACCTGGGTTACTTAGGTAAATGTTTCGTGGCTTCGTCTTTCATAGTTTTAGGAGAGAGTCAACGCTGAGACGTGAAATCCTGATAGCACTTGACTGGGGTTTACATGGTCTCACTCTTAGCTTTCACCTAAGGTAAGCTTTTAAAACTTTTCGCGACCTCGCACATCGGGGTTTGTAAATCTTGTCACTTGTAACTTCCGAAGAGCGATATTCCATGGTACAAAAAGCAACAAACTTCGTTTAACGATAAAAATTGGTAACTTATGAAACATTACATCCCCCACTATTTCGCATGTCGAGACTACTAAGATTTTTAGTAGGTGAATGTCACGAAGTGAAAAAGAACTTAAGAACCGACATTTGACTTTTAAAATAGATTTGAACCAAATGAAAAGGGTGGCTCCAACAGGATGACCGACATGTAGTCCATTGAGATGGATTCCCATGGTCTGTCAGGAGTAGGAAGAGGGGTGTACAAGCCCTGTTTCTTAGTGGTTGGTTTGGCAATAGCGCAGGCAGTGCAAGACCTGATATACTTGTTGACCTCCTGTCGAAGTTTCGGCCAGTAGAAATGTTTTTGTAGAATCACCACTGTCTTTTCGATGCCAAAGTGTCTTGCCACCTGGTTGTAGTGGGATTCCCAGATCAACTTCACTCGCTCACCTGAGGGAACACATATATGGCCCAGACGACACACCAACCCATCCTAAAGATGGAAATTATCAACAAATGTGTTTTCACCCAACATTTGGTAGGTGGTGGCGAAGTTTGGGTCTGTCTCATAGAGTTGGGGCCATCCAAAGGTCTCATGGTCGTAGGAGTCTAGCACTGTGGTGAGTGTCGCGACTGGTGGTCTATTGAGGCAATAAACGATGAGGTTGGTGCTTCCTGTTTTATACTTGATGTTGAGGTGGAATTGCTGCAAGTATGTGGACCACTTTTGATGGGGTCATTTTGAAATTTTCCTTGTGTCTGCATGAACTGCAGTGGCTTATGATCAGTGTGGATGACTGTCTCCCTCCCAAGAATGTAATGTCTCCACTGGCGGCAGGCTTGCACAATGGAGTAAATTTCTTTGTCATAAGTAGGGTACTTAAGGACAACATATGATAATGTCGCACTATGATAGGCCATGGGGTGGTCGTGTTGCATGAGAATGACACCCACAACATAGTCTAAAGCATCAATCTCAATCTCAAAGGTCTGTTGTAGGTCTGGTAGTGAAAGTACTGGGGATGAGCACAAGCGCTGCTTCAAATCATTGAATGCTTGTTGCTGGGTCCGGCCCCACGCAAATTTATCCTTACCACCACCCCTGGTTATTCGGCTGAGGGACCATGCAATATGGGAGAATCCCAACACAAACCTGTGGTAGAAATTAGCAAGGCCCAAGAAGCTCCGAAGCTCAGTGAGTGTGGTTGGTGTTTTCCAGTCACGAATGACTTGGATCTTGCTTGGATCCACATGTACGCCATGTTGATCAATGATGTAGCCTAGGTAATGGACCTTGTCCATGCCAAAGGAGCATTTTTCCAAGTTGGCATATAGCTTGTGTTGCCACTGGGTGTGCAAAACCTGCTGAATATGCTGCAAGTGTTCGGCCCAAGTCTTGCTGTAAATGAGAATGTCATCAAGATACACCACTACAACATTATTGGTGAATGGTCACAGGATATCGTCCATCATCCTCATGAAAGTGGCTAGAGAATTTGTCAGACCAAAGGGCATGACCAACCATTCAAAAATGCATTGCTTTGACTTGAAGGCGGTCTTCCATACATTTGTCTATTCTATCGGGACCTGTTGGTAGCCAGACTTCAGATCAATTTTACTGAAGTATTTCCCCCCCATGAGTTGATCAATGTGGTTGTCTATTCAGGGAATCGGGTACTGGTTTCTGACTGTGATTTTATTCAGAGCCCAATAATCAATGCAAAGTCACCAGGTTCCATATTTATTCTATGCCAGCACGATTGGGCTCCTGCAAGTTGATGAACTAGGATGGATATGCCCCTTGTGGAGAAATTCTTGGATCTGTCGCTTGATCTCCTCATTCTCTAACAGAGAGCGGCGATAGAATATCCCATTGGGTAGTGGTGCGCCGGGGGTCAAATCGATGGGGTGTTAGGCCTGGCAGTGTAGAGGTAACCCGGTAGGTGAGGAGAAGATATTTGAGTATTCTTCCACAACCTTATCTACTTTCTTTTTCTTTGTGGAGAGGTCGGTCGCAGAGACCCTGGATGTGGCTGTGATTTTTCTCTCATTCTGAGAGTGAATCACGAAGAAGACAAACTTCCTCATCTGAGAGATGACCTTCTTGCATTGCTTAGCATGGATCAAGGAAATAGCACTAGGTGGGACAGCCTTGGGTATCCTATACAATTTCCTTTTCAAAGTAATAATAACACTATGAGGCCTAGACTCATATACAACATGATGTTTCCGTAAATAAGGTTGGCCCAAAAGAAAATCACAAACTTCGAGAGGAGCAACATCACACAATACCTCATCTTTGAAGGGCTTGATGCCGTATGACAGTCGACACTGTTGGCTGATGCGGAGATCGCTTCCTTAGTAGATCCATCTAATGGTGTAAGGTTGTAGGCGTGGCGTTCTCTGTAGGGCCAACCGCTTGATGACCTGTGCTGAGATGAGGTTCTTCTGGCTACCACTATCAACAATGAAGTGTAGTGGGGTGCATTTTACCCACATCTGTGAATGGAAGAGGCGCTCTCCTTCTTCTGGATCGCTTGGTTCACCATGCTGGAGCTTGGTGGTAGCAACTATGGCACTAGGTTCCACATTAATGATCCGTCTTCCCCTTTCTAGTT
>WSFP011426867.1:0-22182 GCA_009831015.1 Picea engelmannii
TTTTTCAATGTAATTTATCAAGTCCCATCGTAATACGATGGAATAAGATTTGATTTTTCTATTTTGGTTGAAAGATTTAAAGAACAAATCTTAAATAGTAAATTTTATGCACCAAAACACCCAAATAGCATAAAAATATAAAGAGAAGTAACTCCATGCCTTGACAATGAGAGTGAAGAATAAATGAGAAGCCTCTTCATGGCGGCAACCTTTGTTTTCAATATAACAAATGTACAAGATGAGATGATTTCTAAAACTAGGTCTCCCTGGTGTGTGTGTGTGTGTGTGTGTGTGAGAGAGAGAGAGAGAGAGACAAATGGTACATTTACAATTAAATGGTCTAGCTGACCAATAAGGACAATACTAATATAAAAGTATAAATTTAATAACCCAATATTTAGGGATTAACAATCCCCTCCCCTTCAAACAAGTGTTTTCCTCAACACTTGATTAGTTGTGGATGTTTCTGGATGAAAAAATCATATTCCCATGTTACCTCTTCTACTCATAGGTTCTTCCACTTGATGAGGTACTCAGTAATTGCTCGATTTCACAGTTGCTTGATCCTTGTTTTAATGGTTGTTTCTTGTTCTAGTATGTTTTTCCCTTCTTCATTAATCTCTTGTAAAATAGTCTAAATTAGGATCTTGTCATCAATTACCTTATTTAAGAAAGAAACATGGAATACTGGATATAGATGTGAAGATGGAGGAAACTCCAATTTGTAAGCCATACCTCCAATCCTTTGCAACACCTTATAGGCACCATATTAATTTGGTTCTAATTTATTATCCTTCTCTTGTTTCTTTAGAGGCATATTTTTGTATGGGTGTAGCCTCAGAAATATCCAATCCCACACTTCAAATTCCCTTTCACTATTATGTAGATCTACTTGTTGTTTCATACTATTTTGTGTTATATCCAATTTGTCCTTCAATAATTGTAGAAATTCTTGTTGGTGCTCTATGTGGTGTTCTCTCTCAAGGGTGATGTTATGGATGGAGGATAATAGCCATAAATTGCCATAAATGGGGACATTTTTTGTGAAGTATGGAAGGACGTATTGTATCACCATTCTTCCAAGTGCGACCACTTGACCCACTATGCTTGTTTATCATATGAAAGCAACAAATATACCCTTCTATAAATTTATTCACAATTTCAGTTTACCAACAAATTCAGGATGGTAAGGGAGGTGTGAGACATTGGAGTAAACAAACAAAAAAATGAGTCAATCCAAAAATTACTAGTAAAAAATGGATCTCTATCAATAAAAACAATCTTGGGGATTCCATGTAACTTATGGACTATTTCCATGAATTTTGTAGCTATTGTACTTTGTTTAAAAGGAGTCCAAGAAAGAGAGATAAAATGGGCATACTTTGTAAGTCAATCAACCGCTACCATGATGACATTCTTTCCTTCAGAATTAGGTATACCTATAATAAAATACATTGATACCTCTTCCCAACATTGAATTGGTATGGCTAATGGTTTTAGGAGACCTAAGGTCTTGATTTTCTCTCCCTTATTTGGTTGCAAAAAAAAACATTCAACCACAAACTAAAAAAACATTAGTTGTAAGACCTTCCCCGAAAAAATCTTTCTTGATCCTCTAGTAAGTTTTCAGAACCATGAATGTCCTCCTTTAAGAGGAGTCTACAGTTACAAAAGGACCTTATGTTTGAGTTGGAATTCTTACATAGATATAGGCAATGTTGATACCATAAGCATTTTCCACCTCATTTTGTTTTCCTTTTTTATAGATAATTTCAAATTCATAGCCTAGCATCCTTGTGACCCATTTGTGTTACACTTTTGAAGATAATTGTTGTTCCAAGAAGCACTTAAAAATATCATGATATGTTTTTACCTTGAAGTGTCTTCCTGCTAGGTAAGGGAACCATTTATTAATTGCATTAAATATGGATAGCATTTCCTTTTCATAAACGAGTTTGATTAGCTTCTTTCCTTTAAGCTAACATCTTTCAAAGGCAACATGCCTTCCTTATTGCATTAAAATTACACCAATGCCATTCCTTGAGCCATCATGTTCCACAATAAATGTTTTTGTGAAGTAAAGTGTGGCTATCATAGGATTTGTACACATAGCCTCCTTAAGTTTTTCAAAATATTTGGTCTCTTTTTAGTCCAATAAATTGCCTCATTTTTTCATAATGTTGTTATAGGTTTTATTGTTGGGATAGGATTTTGGGACCAGTTTTTGGAGTTGTGCAACGTGTGCAAAAGTAGGAAAGACAGTTGGCGCATTTTCGAGACTATAATGTGTGAAAAGGAAGGAAGACTGTTAAATCCGTTAGGCATTTTTGGTCCATTGACAAGGGCTAAGCCCTATTGTAATTGTATAAATATGTAAGGGTTTTGGAATAGAGAGAGGAGAGAAAAGTGGGAGAACTATGTATGTAATGTAATGTAAGAGCGGAAGTATGCAATGTATGTGAGTATGTAAGAGTGAAGAGTGATAGAAGAAGATAGAGGGATAGGAGAATGACAAAGGCATGATGTATGAGTGTAGTGCACATATTTTGTAATGAATGATTCTGAATAATATACTAAGAAGGCGATCATTGTGGATGTAGCCCATCTTGGGTGAACCATGTTAAATATGGTGTCCTTGTGTCATGATGTGTTTCTTTTTTTTTTGCACACATGATATAGACATAATGAACTAATTCCTAGCATAATGGTTATGAGGAATGCCTCCCATCCCTTAATCATTGCGGAAAATTGGTTCTTGTAGTTCCCATAGATACCTTGGGTGAGACTTAACCTACATGTGGGTGATGCCAAAAGGGATGATATCTGAGGGTTTTGTTGGTGAATTAATGTTGAACCCTGGGTCTACTCAGTGTGTTCCAAAAAATGGTTCTTTTGTTGGGACCTGGATCTACGACCAAAGGGAATGTGGAGGCCAACTAAGGAAGAGATCGGATAGTGGTTAGAGGAAAAGGAGCACAAGTTTTCCAAAGATCATAACAAAAACCCTCAAATTAGCTTGGAGCAGTGGCTATAGAGGTATGTCTTTACAGACTTACATGATATTTTCTTTGTTGATTTCCCAATAGTCTTGGTTGACTGGTTACAGAGGTTAGCTAAAAATAAAAAAACATTCTACACTATTATTCCGAGGAGTTGGACCCCTGAGTTGATCCACCAAGTTAATACTATAAGTAACCGAATCTCGCACATAGTTGATTTTTGGTTGGATAGTGTATTAGGGGGTTATATTATTGAGTTTTCTATAGATTGTACCTAATCATATAGTGCTAATGAAAGAGATTTATTTAAGGGTCCATGCAGAAGATATTTGAAATCACTATCTTCTTGGATCAAAATGATTTTGTGTGATAAAGGGATTATGAAGCTGGAATTTGATCACCCTAGTAGCTAGGCGCCTTCACATGCATAAGGGGATTGGGGGATGACCAAGGGATGGTATGAGAAAATGGAGAAGAGGGATTAAGGAAGGAATAAATAAGGAATGGATGGATTGAGAATGTTGAGAGAAGAAGAATGTGCGACAAAAGAAGAGATTGGAGTATTGCGCAGTGGAAAAATATTTTAGTATAGTAGGAAGAGGATTGTGGCTGATATAGAAGAGAAACAAGATGAGGTTGAGGAATAGAAACTGACGTAGTTCCCATGATTGAAGGAATATTGTGCACATATAAAAAGAAAAAATGTCGTCAGCTCAGTCCAAAAGAAAGAGATCCATCACAACCCAGTAGCATAACTTAGGCCAGAATTTGTGTCGAACCCACGACCTTGTGTGCGTCTCTGAAATATGAAAACTTGTTGCAAACACTTATAGTTAGTAAGGGAAACAAGTATAGTGGTAAAGGTATTCATAGTAGTGGAAGTAGTGCAACAACCTAGAATAAAGCGGTGACACCGACGAATATACTACATAGTATACAATGGGGGGGGTAGATCCCACTTTGAGAATGCATGTCTTCCATAGAGCAGAGACAAAAGATACAGAACAACACTTATTTGTCTGTGAAGAAATATGGATCGTGGAGAATGTCTAGGATGATGAAGCAAAAATCGCGCAGTTAGTGACAACATTTAGAGACTACGCATTACTCTGGTATATGAAGTATCAGTCCACTATGTCTGCGGGACAAGCTAGAATGTTGGAAGACATCAGGAAAGCCCTATTAAAATAATTCCAGAAACCAAAGTCTGAGTCACAGTGTATAACGAAACTAAAAGAGATCAAGCAGTTACAGAATGAATCAATGTGGGATTTTGATCAGATATTCAAGATATTGATGGATCAATTAACCTTCAAGATTCTAGATGAGCAGCATAGGGAATGGTTCATTGCAATATTTTTACCATATATATGATGCCCATTGATGCAACATAATATTATGTCACGGTCTAAAGCACTAGAGATCATCGTAAAACTAGAAGCATCCCCTGTAGGAGAAAATGGTGCAGGGATGGATCAGGTTCAATTGCAATTAGTAGCATTGAAAATTTAGTTAAAGGAGCTTTCTATAGGGGAAGAAAAGCACGAAGAAGTTTGGTGTACCACATGCAGAAAGGAAGGTCATCATAAGAACGAGTGTCCAACCTTTAAAGAATATTTGGCTACAGGAGCCCCAAATCCCTTGGACCCGAGAGGAAGGGTATGGTGTGAGATATGCATAACAATGGGTCATCACCCGACTACCTTTCCTTTGATGCAAGAGTATCATAGAACTACTAAGAACTTATTTTTAAAGTCTGTGGGGCATAACGAAAAGGAATTCCACGCACTCGATATCATGAGATAACACACCATCGATTCATACATAGTTCAAGGGGAATATGGATCAGAAGGAGGAGTACCGAAATATAATAATATAAGAGGAAAAAATAAAGAAGGAATAGGAGGATTTATAGGTCAGGGAAGAGGAGGATTCGGTAAAGGAAGAGGACCAATTATTTGTTATAAATGTAACTAGCATGGGAATTTGACATGAGATAGTCATAATACTTGTACAATGTGCACATACTTTAGAAAATTGGATCATGTGACGAAATATTGTTAGTAGATGATTAGGAAGCGACAGGAAAAGAGGAACCAGAGTGTTTAGATTATAGCAGCAGAAAAATGCAATGATTGACTAAGGGTAGCAGTAGTTACATGTGGAGGAGAGAGAACATGAGTTGATGCGATAGAACAAGGAATTCAGACTAACCAGTGGGTCAAGAAAGAAACACAACCTCCTCCGACATTTGAACCTCGGAAAGAGAGAGACACATGCAAGCAATAAAGGAAGGATATGTTAGAAACAAAGTGGGTAGCATTGAATTTGCAACATGTGTATGACATTCCTCCACCCTACGACCACTCGATGATAGAAAGGATAGTTGAGAAGGTAAGTAGTTTTAAAATATTCTTAAAGTGTTCTTTATAACTAATGAAGGATGAAAATGCATTGAACACACTGTAGAAGATGATAGACCAGTGCACGTAAGATAAAGAAGTACTTAGTGCACAACGAGCAGTTAATCAGGTACAACACAAGAAAAGGATGAATAGGGAATTTTGACTTAATGTGCAGGTAGGAGACTATGACATGAATAATATCATCTTGGATATGAGATTTGATGTGAATTTCATTCTGAAGCAGACATGGGAAATGATGGGAAAACCAAAGTTATTCGGGTCACCAATTTAGTTGAGGCTAGAAAATTAGCACAAGATTGTTCTGATTGGAGGACTGACAAGGATGAATGTTAACATTGATGGACTGTGCAACACAACATATTTTGAAGTAATCGAGATAGTGGATGGTAGTAAAACTTATCCAGTGTTACTTGGACTCGATTTGTATTTTGATAACCTGACTATTATTGATATGGAAAAGAGACAAATGATATTTGAAGTAGAAAACTTAAGAGTTACTGTGCCATTGGATCCCATGGAAGGAAGTTGATATGTGGAACCATCAAGGGGAAAAGAGCTCAATAAGCTTTGCAATGTGATTGCATGAATGGATGACTATATTAATTCTACTATTGAGAACATACTCAGTTTTCAAAGTATCAGTTTGCAAAGTATCAGTTCATGCGTGTCAGATTCAGAAGAATTCCTAGAACATTGACAACATAGATTACAACAAGTATCTACAAGGAGATGTGATCGTATTACCCACACATTACGCTAGATTGGAGCTAAGGTATATGATCCTCTGAAGTATGATGGACTAACGGATGTCGATATTTTTGTAAAAGAAATTGAATTTCATATACCGGATCAACAAAGAGTGTTAGCTTTATATATCACGTTTAAAGTGACTCCCACAAGGTGGTGGGTTGCGCATAAGGATGGAATAGATAATTGGAAGCAATGTAGAAATTTTTTATAGGTCAGGTTCGAAACAGAAACTGAATATTTTGCATAGAAGTATACTGAGTTGAGTTGTCCTATAGATCATCTTACACAGTGCATTGCGACATGGAGCTCGGTACCTCAGCAAGAATGGATGCACTTGTTTGTACACACTCTAGATGTGATCCCAAAGAACTGGTATTTAGAACGGAAGTACGCAATGGAACAATAGAGTCGGAATATTTGACTCACAATTCAAGGTGAATATTTGAATTGCAATTTCAAGGTAACTTTCAAGTTTGAAGATGATGCAAATTCAGTAGACACAACTCTACAAATTATCAAGAACAATGTCTTTACATTAGAAGACTTGAAGATACTTGCATCCTTATGTAGTGCACCCAGATATTATACGACTATTCAAGAGGTTTTGGAATTCTATAACATTGTTGGAGAAGACCAGGAGGAAAAAGACCCGAGAAATTTGCAAATACCAGAAACCAAAGGAGATCACATAGTAGAGGGTTCTCAACTTGAATCTATCGAGTATGAAAATCCATTGAAAATGAACAAGGTGAATATTGGTATGAAGGATAATCCCAAGTCCGCAAACATTGAAGATTACTGGAATGAAGAAATTGTCGACAAGATTGTTGATTTATGTTGTGAATACTAGGACCTTTTCTTGACTATATTATCATAGATGAAAGGGATTGTTGGGGAAATAGGGGACATGGATATTCCTTTGAAGTTGGATTCCAAGAATATGAAGTAGATATCGTACTGATTGAACCCGGTATATAAGAAAAAAGTGAAAATAGAAATAGATAGAATGATGGAAGTTGAAATTATTGAACCTGTCATAGAATCAGAATGGATCATCTCGATGGTGATTCGGGACAATAAAACATGTGGAATCATAATTTGTGTGGATCCGCAAAAATTGAATGATTCTTTCTTACATGACCCATTTCCTACCCCATTTACAGATGAAGTTTTGGAGAATGTAGGAGGATATGAAGCTTACTCATTTACTGATGGATTCTCTGGGTATCACTAGATTAAGATTTCACAGGAAGATCAACATAAGAAAACATTTGTGATAGAATGGGGATGTTATCAGTATACAATCATGAATTTTGGGTTGAAAATGTGCTAGTAGTATTTTCCCGAGTAATCATCACAACTTTTAAAGAATATATTAATGAGTTCCTAGAATTATATTTGGATGATTGGGCAGTGTTCAGTTTATTGAAGGACCATATTGAAACTTTGTGCTTGTTGTTGGACAGATGTAGACAATTCCATATTTATTTGAACTTGAATAAGTGGATTTTATGCGCACCGTTTGGTATCATGTTGGGTCATGTAGTACATAAATGACGCAGGTCCGCGCTCGCAAGCACGTCCGCTCACAGGATCTTCTTCTCTCGTGCAAGCCGAAGAACTTTGCGTTTCTCTATTTCCCTATCGGGAAATCTGCACCCACAGAACTCCTCGTGTGATCCCCCCTCTTTACTTATCAAGGAATCAGACTTCGCGACTTCGCGAGGTAAGTGGTCGAGCGCTGGTGTTTTGAATCCCTGAAACCCGATGCAATTCAACGCTGACCTTTCCTTCTATTTCGAAACTTTCCTTATCGCGATTTCACCACTCGCGATATCAAACAATTCACTTTACCGACTCCCGACTCCCGATATGCCGAAACTCCGACACACGTGCGAGATGATCTTCCAACGCCTGTCACCTCTATCGGGATTTCAGACTTCACGGGATCACGAATCCTGAGGTCAATGTTTTGGGACTTCTCGCTGCGAAACCCCAATATGAAGTGCCACCTATCCATGTCACCAACTCCTGTGGCCCCACACTGTTCTCTTATCCGTCACGATATCGCGTATCGCAGTATCGTGATTCTTGTTGCTATGTTCACAGAGTTCAACCCACGAAACCCCGATACATGATTTCACATGTAAATCTGATGGCCCCTGTGGCTCGGATCAACGGTCCTGCCTTCCTGAGCTTTAAACCTTTCAATACCTTTTTTGTATCTCCCCTGCACCTCCACAATATCTAATGGCTCACAGAGATTCACGGATTCTCCTCGAAAAATACCGACCATCCGTCCTTCCTTAGTAATTCCTGCGAATAACCAAGTGTTCCATCGTGGAACTCGTCCACCTGCGTGCAACCTACGATGCCTCTTACTAACTTTAAGTCGCAGCTTCTTCACGTTGTCCTTCAACAAATTCGAAGGCCTATCCCTCCTAATCTTTTATAAAAGGCCCTTGCACGCACTCCTTGCGGAAAATCTTCAACCACTTCTAAGTGTTGAAGATCCTTGACTCTGCGCACACCTGCAACAGAAATCCTTCAACCCTTGATTCACTCAGGTTCGCAATCCTGAGACTTTTAACCGGCCTCTGCACTCCTTGCATGGCTCATGTGCCCAATTGTACTTTGGATGAATGAGAACAAAAGTTTAACTATTTGAGCTTCAGAGACGCAACCCTGAATTCTTGTCGACGCACTCCTTGCGGACACTTCAACTGCACTCCTTGCAGGAATTCTTACTCAGATAGAGAAACAATTGAAACTCATTCCTTCTTCCTCTCAGACTTCAAACTCAAACATGAAATCATATGCACAGCATATAAAAGCAAATGTATAACTGGAAGCAAACATTCATGAGCATATCATTCAACATACATGCATAGAGAACAAACACGACACCATGAATTTGAATCAAACTCTTCTATTAACCCAAATATCTGTACATGGGTGTTCTTACACAGCTCTCTGTGTGCTCTTGCTCAAATGCTTCATTCTCAATAATGTTACAATGCACAATGAGGGTGTCTATATCTCGTTTCCCTCTTGCGCTCTCAAACAGTCTAATCTAGAATTAAATTCTATCTACTTGCATTAACTATCTTAAATGCCTTCTACCTACTAAGGACAAGAGCAATCTGCTCAAGGTCTATTTACATTATACAAGTGTGCTTCACTAAATTATCACATTTATGTTCGCACAACAACTTTAAGGTGTTTTCAAAAATTGTGTTGGCGCTTACACAGCTGTCTCTCGCCTTCTGCACTGGCTCACTTGACGTGGGAGATGCTTCTGCATCATACTCCCTCGCTTGAAACTTTTCATGGGCTCCTGTCCATGAGCTCCTGCATGGTCTATCCATACTTTTGTATCTCTGCCTCGCTCTCCCAATTGGCATCTTCAACTGGATGATTCTTCCACTTGACCATATACTCGAAGTATTTCTTTCGCTTGGTCCTCTTGCTCACTCTCTTGTTCAGTATGTGCTCCATATGTGGTTGCTCTGCTACTGGCATCTGCTTCATCCACTAGATCACTGGTTGTTCATCTCCAATCATTGTTTCCTCAACTCTGTAGGGGTACAAATCTGAGATATTGAATATCGGAGAAATTCCAATCCCATCGGGTAATTCAATCTCATAAGCATTTGCCCCAAATTTTCTCAAGACCCTACATGGCCCAATTTTCTTCATCTTCAATTTATTATACGTTCCTCTCGGGAACCTTTCTTTCCTCAAATGTGCTAGAACCAAATCACCAACCTCGAATTGAATTTGTCTTCTATGCTGATCGGCTCTGCGTTTATACTCCTGACTTGAATTCAGCAATCGCTCCTTCACCTGGTTGTGAAGTTCCTTCATCGCCTCGGTGAATTCTTCTGCACTAGCGCTCCTAGTCGCAGTTTGTTCTGAATCCCTCAGTTCAGAAATTCCTCTCGGCTGCATGCCATAAACAACCTGAAATGGACTCTGTCCTGTGCTCCTATTTACTGAGTCATTATACACAAACTCCGCCTGCGGAAATATATTGTCCCACTGGCTGTGGTGCTGTGTCACCAAGCTTCTCAGCAAGTCTCCCAGACTTCTGTTCACCACTTCTGTTTGCCCATCCGTCTGAGGATGATAATCCAAACTAAATGCCAAGTTAGTCCCCATCTTCCTCCATAAGGTCCTCCAAAAATTCCCTATGAACTTTGTATCTCGATCCGAAACTATACTCCTCGGCAAACCATGAAGTCAAATGACCTCTTTGAAAAACATATTGGCAATGTGAGTTGCGTCACTGGTCTTCTGGCATGGAATGAAGTGTGTCATTTTGTAAAATCTATCCACCACCACAAAGATTGAATCACAACCTGTTTATGTTCTTGGCAACCCCAATACAAAATCCATGCTAATTTCATCCCACGGTCTCTCTGGTATGGGCAATGGTTGATAGAATCCCGCATTTTGCTTCTTTCCCTTTGAATGCTGGCAAATTCTACATATGTCCACAAATATCTTGACCTCTGATCGCATTCCCAGCCAAAAGTATGACTCATTCAGCTTCATGAATGTCTTGTCATGACCAAAGTGTCCTACCAATCCTCCACTATGTTTCTCCTTTAACAAGTTCTCCCTCATGGAGCATTTCGGAATACACAGTTGATTTCCCTTGAATAGAAATCCTTCCTGGATCATGTACTCGGCCCACTGGCTACTATCTCTAAGAACTGGATTATCAGCTGCTTCATATGCTTCCTTAAAATCTTGATCATCAGCGTACATGTTCCTGAGATCATCAAAACTCAGCGTTTTGACTCTGAACTCCTGCAACAACAAACACTTCCTGCTCAAAGCATCAGCAACTTTGTTAGCAGTACCAGAAATATGTTTTATCACAAAAGTGAAATTTTTCATATACTCAACCCATTTGGCATGTTTCTGATTCAACTTCTCCTGTTGAGTCACAAACTGCAGTGCATGATTGTCACTATATAACACAAACTCTTTCGGGATCAAGTAATGCCTCCATTTCTTCAATGCTTGTATGATAGCATAGAACTCCTTATCATACGTGGAGTACTTCAATTTTGCCTCATTCAGCTTCTCGCTGAAATATGTTATCAGCCTATCTTATTTACTTAAGACTGCCCCTATCACAAACCCACTTGCATCACATTTCACCTGAAATGTCTTCTGGAAATCCGGCAACACCAAAACTGGTTGTTCCGTAATCTTCCTTTTCAATAGATTGAAACTTTTCTCAGCCTATGCTATCCAGTGAAAATATTTATGCCGCTTCTTCACTGTATCCATCATTGATGCACTAATTCCATTGAAATTCCTAATGAAATTTCAGTAGAAACTAGCCAATCCGTGAGAACTTCTCACCTCAAAGATATTCTTCGGTGATGGCCAATTCTTAATCACTTCCACCTTATCTGGATCCATCCTCAACTCATTTGCAGAAATAACAAAACCCAAGTAGATGAGCTCTGTCTTCATGAATGAGGATTTCTTCATATTTATCAACGACTTCTCCTGCTGTAATTTCTGCATCATTGTAGCCAGATGCTTCAGATGCTCTGCCACTGTTTTACTGTAAACCAGTGTGTCATCCAAATACACAATGACAAATTTTCCGATGAACTCCCTCAGGACTTCGTTCATCAACCTCATGAAGGTACTCGGTGCATTTGTTAAGACAAACAGCATAACAAGCCATTCATACAACCCCTCGTTGGTTTTGAATGATGTCTTCCATTCATTGCCTTCTCTCATGTGAATCTAGTGATATCCGCTTTTCAAATCAATCTTTGAAAAGTATTTTGCTCCATTCAAGAAATCCATCAGATCATCCATCCTCGGCAATGGAAATCTGTGCCTGATGGTTATCTTATTAATCGCCCTCGAGTCAGTACACATCCTCCAGCCTCCGTCTTTCTTCGGACTGAGTACTATTGGAACAACACATGGACTCAAGCTTTCCCTAACCAACTCTTTATCCAACAAATCCTGGACTTGCCCCTTGACCTCCTCATTCTCTTGCGGCATCAATCTATACACGGATTTGTTTGGCAAACTAGCTCCTGGTATGAGATCAATATGATGACTCACACTCCTAATCAGTGGAAACAAACGAGGTAATTCGTCCCCTATTATATCAACAAACTCTTCCAGCAGTTCCTGAACTTCCTCTGGTAAATCATCCACTCTTGTGCTAGTCAGAACAATCCTAGGCTTCCTGACCATAATGAACTGTGGATCCTCCTTCTTCTTAACCTCTGTAAGAAGTTCCTTCCCACTCATGAGAAGTACAGTGTTGCTTACTTTCGGCTTCACCTCCTTATCCTTTATCGGAAGCAACATGTGTGTCCTCCCATTCTTCTCTAGGGTGTATGTGTTCATTCGCCCATCATGAATCACATTCCTATCATATTTCCATGGTCTACCCAGCAATAGATGACAAACATCCATAGGAATGACATCACATAATATCTTATCATTATATCCACCTATCTTAAATTCAACTAAACATTGTTTAGTGACAGTTACCTGGTGTCCTTTCTGTAGCCATGAAACTTTGTATGGGCTTGGATGATCAGTCGTCTCCAGCTCCAGCTTCTCTACCATATCTATAGATATGAGATTATCCATGCTACCACTGTCTACAATGACCTTGCATACCCTATCCTTGGCCTTGCAAGTAGTCCTAAAAAGTCTGGTCCTTTGGACTAAACTTTCCACCTCCTTCTCGGGTGTCAAAAGGACTTTTCGCATCATGAGCGATCTTCCTCCTTCAACATATTCTACCTCAACATTCCGCCTCTGTGCTTCGGCGATGTGAGCTTCTCTAATGTCCTTCTTTTTATCTGGACACTCATAAGACTTGTGTCCATTCTTTCCACATGTGAAGCATGTAATTACTCCACCTCTTCCTCTTTCCCTGCCTCTAGTACGAGGAAAAGTGTTTTTGTTAGCATAATCTCCTCTCTGCTCAGTATGTTGCTCTCTCTATGAACTTCCACCTCTCTCTGTTCGAGTCAGAGGTTTCTTCCATTCTTCTTTGGGCTTTTGATATTTGTCCTGGGAAACTACTTTGCCTTTGGGCTAACTTCTGCCTCGGCCCCTCTAACTCTGCTTTCGGCTCAGCTTCTCTTCTGCTTTCAGAGCCATCTGATAAGAATCTTCCACCGTCCAGATGGTTACCATGCTCATCTCATCCTAGATATCATATCTCAGGCCATTCATATATCTGGCAACTTTTTCATCATCGCTCTCCCGATGACCTGCTCTGATGTTCAATTTATAGAATTCATCAGTGTATTCCTTCACTGTCATCATCTTATGTCTCAAGTTCTGCATTCTCCTGAACAAAGTAATTTGATAGTCCCTAGGGATGAATTTCGCTTTCATCTTCATGATCATCCTATCCCAGATCTTGATATTCTACTTGCCTTTGCAGCGTCTATCAGCTTGTACTTCATCCCACCACAATGTTGCATGTCCTTTCAATCTTGTGATAGCATGCTTGACCTTCTTGTCTTCCTTGACATCTTCATAGTCAAAGTATGTGTCTAGAGCTCTAATCCAGTCTAGAATCTCCTCTGCATCCAAGTTTCCCTCATAAACTGAAATGTCCATCTTTTCTCTTGCACCCATCCTTGCAATAGCTCTGATCAAACGCTCGTTTGATGCATCTTCGGCTGCAACTTCCTCTTCTCGTTCAGCCTCAACTTCGCTTTCGGAATCACTGAGATCCCCTACACTAGTTGTGCATCTTTGCATTGTCTCCATGCCTTCGAGTCTAGCTCGGAGATCACGCATTTGTCTCTCCATGACTGGGTCTGTCACCTACCTGCCTCTTCTTCTCACCATTTCCCTATCCTCTGGATCGGGTGATTGTCTATCTCTCCTTGGGGGCATGGTGAATTCTCTTCCTTCTCTGCTATAGAAAGCAAAGAACCTTTTTGTGCTCTGATACCAAACTGACGCGTATCAGAGTACTCTTTACCTCTTATGCCTCCCTCGCCTGAAATATTCAGACAAGAATCAGGCTCTGATACCAAACTGACGCAGGCCCGCGCTCACAAGCACGTCCATTCACAGGATATTCTTCTCTCGTGCGGCCTAAAGAACTTTATGTTTCTCTATTTCCCTATCGGGAAATATGCACCCACAGAACTCCTCGCGCGATCCCCCTTCTTTACTTATCGGGGAATCAGACTTCGCGACTTCGCGAGGTCAGTGGTCGAGCGCTGGTGTTTCGAATCCCCGAAACCTTATGCAAGTCAACGCTGACCTTTCCCTCTATTTTGGAACTTTCCTTATCACAATTTCGCCACTCGCGATATCAAACAACTCACTTTACCAACTCCCAACTCCCAATATGCCGAAACTCTAACACACGTGCGAGATGATCTTCCAACGCTTGTCACCTCTATCAGGATTTCGGACTTCGCGGGATCGCGAATCCTGAGGTCAATGTTTTGGGACTTCTCGCTGCGAAACCCTGATATGAAGTGCCACCTGTCCATGTCACCAACTCCTGTGGCCCCACATTGTTCTCTTAGCCATCGCGATATCGCATATCGCATATCACAGTATCGCGATTCATGTTGCTATGTTCACGGAGTTCAACCCACGAAACCCCGATACACAATTTCACGTGTAAATCCGATGGCCCCAGTGGCTCGGATCAACAGTCCTGCCCTCCTGAGATTTGAACCTTTCAATACCTTTGTTGTATCTCCCCTACACCTCCACAATATCTAATGGCTCACAGAGATTCATGGATTCTCCTCAGAGAATACCGACCGTCCGTCCTTCCTTAGTAATTCCTGCGAATAACCAAGCATTCCTTCATGGAACTCGTCCACCTGTGTGCAACCTGCGACGCCTCTTACTAACTTTAAGTCGCAGCTTCTCCGCACTTTCCTTCAACAAATTCGAAGGCCTGTCCCTCCTAATCTTTTATAAAAGGCCCTTGCACGCACTCCTTGCGGAAAATCTTCAACCACTTCCGAGTGTTGAAGATCCTTGACTCTGCGCACACCTGCAGCAGAAATCCTTCAACCCTTGCTTCACTCAAGTTCGCAATCCTGATACTTTTACCTAGCCTGCACACTCCTTGCACAGATCCTATGCCCAACTATACTTTGGATGAATAAGAACAAAAGTTTAACTATCTGAGCTTCAGAAACGCAACCCTAAATTATTGTCGACGCACTCCTTGCGGACACTTCAATTGCACTCCTTGTAGGAATTCTTACTCAGATAGAGAAACAATTGAAACTCATTCCTTCTTCCTCTCAGACTTCAAACTCAAACATGAAATCATAAACACATCATATAAAAGAAAATGTATAACTGGAAGCAAACATTCATGAGCATATCATTCAACATACATGCACAGAGAACAAACATGACACCATGAATTTGAATCAAACTCTTCTATTAACCCAAATATATGTACATGGGTGTTCTTACACAGCTCTTTGCGTGCTCTTGCTCAAATGATTCATTCTCAATAATGTTACAATGCGCAATGAGGGTGTCTATATCCCGTTTCCCTCTTGCGCTCTCAAACAGTCTAATCTAGAATTAAATTCTATCTACCTGCATTAACTATCTTAAATGCCTTCTACCTACTAAGGACAAGAGAAATCCACTCAAGGTCCATTTACATTATACAAGTTCACTTCATTAAATTATCACATTTATGTTTGTGCAACAACTTCAAGGTGTTTTCAAAAATTGTGTTGGCGCTTACACAGTTGTCTCTCGCCTTCTGCGCTGGCTCGCTTGACGTGGGAGATGCTCCTGCATCAATAAACAAGGAATTTTGGTTAATCTTGTGAATATTGTTTTTATTGTTGATTTTCCACCACCTACTTCAATGCGATAATTTCGGGCAACATTGGGTCATACAGGGTGCTACAAAAATTTTGTTAGGGAATATGCGTAGATCACAGCCTCGTTGGGAAAAATTTTGAAGAAGGAGGTCAAGTTTCAATGGAACAAGGAATGTTAGAAAAGTTTGGATACCTTGAAGCATAAACTAGTTACCATACCAATTTTAGTATTTCTAGATTGGAAGAAGGAATTCCATGTCCAAGTAGATGCATCACCTATAGTGTTAAGCACAGTTCTATATTAAGTGAGGGGAAGGAGGTTGGGACCATCCATTACATTTTCTAGTGGAAATTTTTCGACTACTAAACAAAATTATACTACTACAGAGCGTGAAGGACTGGAAATGGTGTATGCACTACAAAAGTTTAGGCATTATCTATTAGGATCACAATATGCTAGGATCACATTTTAAGATGTAAAGAGATCATTTTGCGTTGAGATACTTAGTCAATAAGCCAATGTTGCAGGGGGGGATATATGCATATGGATATTATTATTTCAAGAGTATGATTTCGAAGTGATTGTGAAACCAAGAAAATTAAACTCTGGACCTGATCATTTTTCATGCATACTAATAGGGGAAGATGCAGGAAATTTGGATGACAGTATACCAGATGTGACCTTATTCACAATACATACAGTAGATTATTACTTCGCATATATTGTCTAGTTCCTGAGCATAGGAGTAGCCCCACCTGAATTTACAACTTCCCAGAAGAAACAATTGGTAGTAAAGGAAAGTAACTATCAGCTTATAGCGGGGAATTTGTATAAATTAGGCGCAGATGGTATTCTTCGATGATGTGTATTGGAACATGAGAGGCCTATGATACTATAAAAGGCACATGAAGGAGTTTCAAGAGGCCACTATGCAGGGAAAACAATTGCTCATAATATTTTGCGTGCAAGACTTTGGTGGCTCACCCTACATAAGGATGCTAAAGAGTTTTGTTAGACCTATGATGTATGTCAAAGAGTTGTAAATCCATCCATAAGATATGAGATACCTTTAATATTGCAAGTTACGTTGCAGGATTTTGATAAATGGGTAGTTTATTTCATTGGGCCAATCAACCCACCATCAAAAAAGGTCAGGAGAAAGATATATAATCACTGCGACAAATTATTTGACCCTATGAGCTAAAGCAGAACCTATTAAAGATTAAAGTGCGAAGACTACTACGTGGTTTCTCTTTGAGAATGTTGTTACAAGGTTTGGATGTCCGAGAATCCTTATGAGTGATCAGGGGACAATTTTCTTGAATAGAACAATTGTTGATTTGACAGAATAATTTCAGATTCACCACCAAAAGAGCACACCTTATCATCCTCAGGTGAACGAAATAGTAGAAGCATTTAACAAGATCCTAGAGCATGCACTGACGAAGATATGTAATGTAAATCAAGATGATTTGGATTTGAGGATTCCTACAGTACTATGGGAATATTGGACTACATGTAAGAAGTTGATAGGACAAACATAATTCTGATTAATATATGGCCAGGAAGCAGCTATGCCCATGGAATTCATTGTGTCAATTCTGCACATTATCGCACTAATAGAGATTACATATTCTGGCACAGTAAAGAAAATATTGTCATAGTTAGTGGAACTGGAGGAATATCGCTTCATCACAGGATTTCATCGACAAGTTTTTAAATCATGCAAAAAGGCATGGCATGACAAACATATTAAACAAAATAAGTTCCAGATGGGAGACTTAGTTTTTCTCTATGACAACAAATTTTTGCAGCACCCTAGAAATTTCCAAATGCACTTGTTGGGTACATATGTGATAATATTTGTTACAAAAACAGGTGTTGTTCAATTGGAGAAATTGAATGGGGAAACCATGGAAGGGCGTGTAAACAGTAGTCGACTGAAACTATATAGGGACAATCGTGCTTTCGTGCACTAGTATGAGCACGCAGTATGTGTACCATAGTATTTATATTATATTGTATTATAGAGGAAAATAAAAGAGCTTGAGGCAAGCCATTGTAAACATTTGAAGGGATAAAGTTCTACGTTGGGCATTTTTCAAAGAGTCAAAGATGAATAAGAAAATGTCGCAGAAAGGAAGGAAAATTGAAATACTCACAAAAAGACAATTTGAATAACCAGGATAAAGACCTGCATAGAGAACGAAAAAAACATTAAAAAGAAAACATAATGGAATATGGCAGAAACGCGTAGTCATAAATGAAGAGTGATGATGAGATTTTGATAGACTGGAAAATCTAAATCATGATCCATCGAAAAATACAAATTTAATACAGAATATAGAAGGAATTGAATGCGAATAAAATAAAATGGGACTGAGAATTTTGGTTGTGAAGGGGAATATAACATCTAGCAATAGCCTATAAAATCATGCAATGGGAGACGAGAAATGGTTATTGTTGCATGAACATTCCAAGAGCTAGAAGAGTATTTTTTTTTACAGAGCCGAGTGAGTTGTAGAAAAAACCACCAAAGGTAGGACCATCCACATTAGGAACGAAGAAGTTGTGCACTAAGTAGGAAGAAACACCAGTACAGAAAGAAACCCCGAGAGAAGAGGCATCAGACCCAGTGAAATTTCCTAGAGCGTATGTGCCACCTAGAAAGCATACAACAAAGAAAGTAAGACTATAGAAGGATATGAAATACAACATGGTTACACAAATGATTCCACTTGGGGTCACCATTGAGGGGGATATTCTAGGCACCGTAGGAAGCATGACATTTTTAGACCATAACCTTGTTGATCTTAAGAAGTTGCCAGAGTTAGCACCAGATAATTACCTGCACATATCACTCAGACTGGATTCACTTATCATCATAGTTGAGCCTCGGGAATGGGCCACGGGACTAAAAATAACATGCATACTGAACCTGTTGGAGATTCCTCATTTTGGTAGAAGCGCAGAAAACAACATCTGTGTCAAGTTGTTGTTAAGTTGCTTCCACAAAGGGTTCCTACGTTTGGACAGGACAGTGTTGATTGACACTCAATTGATTGTGTGGATTACAAGATTTCCCTCAGCAGGGGAAGACCCGCTACCCTTTTTCACAAAAAATACGTAGGAAAAAACATTAGCAAAAAGAATGAAGGAAAAATATGGAACACACAGAGGAGCACACATATTAGATGTCGTGAGCATCAATGATGATACTGTAATATTTGCAACACAGATGTTGGCTTGCAATTTTCTTAGGAAATGTCACAGAGATCAGGTGCCAGCAGGAGTGATGATGAACTAGGAGACATTCTTGGTGAACCAGTTCTTAATTGACTGCAAGGAAGCACAGGAGAAAGGAATGGAGTTCCATTATGCTTGGTTATTGATTTTAATTGAATTAGCTATTTGGTGGGAGCCTGAAGAAATGTAGTTCCTAGAGGTTATGCAGAAGGTATTTTCTGTTGTGGCATATTGTACACAAGAACAAATAGATGGAAAACAACATCACCTTCTATTTCTATAAGGAGGAAATATGGAAATGCATTGAGGATACACTGTGCATTCTACCATAGATAGTTGAAGCATACAAAGACATTACGTGATTCAAGGCAGGGCCACACCATATGTATGTTCAAGCAAAGAGGGATCTGAATCAATAATTGTTTCCAACAAACTATAGACTGACAGAATGGGATGTCAGTGAGATGGTAAATGACAAGGAATCAGAGTGGAAAACCCTAATGACAAAAATAATGAAGAAGGGGACAAAAAAACTAGAGAAGGATCAAGAGGAAGAACAAGAACATGAATAACAAGGGAATGGTGTAGTCAACACTGAAACAACACTGCATACTAGAGAGAAGAGAAAGGAGTGCTCAATGCATAAACATAAGAAGAAGAAAGCCTTCAAGGAAGTAGTGATCGAAGCCTTGACTGAGGATGACTAGGAAAAGATCGGGGATCAGTTCAAAGAAGTAATTGAAGAAGAATTTATGTGAGCTGCACAAAAATGGGAAGAAATGCACATGAATGTGCAGGCGCAGATATCTACATTGCGCCAGATTTTGGAATCAACAAGAATAGCATCAGTTTGAACGGTTGAGGAAGAACATACAAAAAGTACAACAAAAATGACAAAGTCACGACTTAAAACATCAAAACCACCATCAACATCATCAAAGTGTCAGATAATGAAGATATCAACAAGGGCCTTAGAGTTCCCCATGACATAGATGCAGAAGAAAGCACAAGCATTAAGTCATATTGACTTAGTGTTGTCTCAGTTACCCATGAACATGTTACATAGCTTGTAGACAAGTTTCACACGAGAAATTTAGCTGTGCACAGAGTTGTTTGCTATGGATTTGGCTAAAGTGAATGAGGACAATGTAGCACTACACGTAGAATATAACAAACTAGTGCAAGAATAGGACAAGGATGCACAGAGACAAATGAGGTCACACTAGACAATGCAGGAAGTATACAAAAACATACCAAAAATATACATGGAAGCAGATTCCCCATTGGAAGAGAAAGTGACAAAGAACATCGAATCCATTCAGGGATTCCACACGAAGATAATAGACTTGGAAACCCACACAACACCAAGTAATCCACCAGAAGAAAGAGAGAAAAAGGAAAAAAGTGTCATGACCAATGTGGATAAAATTAAGAGTTTGGACAAGCAATGTGCCAAGGATATATGAAGAGAGTACACAAGTGTGGACTCATTTGTTGGAGAATGTAGAACTACATCCATTAGAAAAGAGGTTGCATACTGCATAAGACAAGGTGCAGAATATCAAATAAATAATGGACAATCTACCACTAATAGAATGAATGGTTGCAATCATTGAGAATAGGAAGTTTAACCAAGAGATAAACCAAATCAGAGATGAACCACAAAATATTACAAAGAAGCTTGATCCACTATAGGAGGAACTCTTTCGGGTAACAAAATAAATTGCAGTTTCCCAAGGCATAGTGAAGCAAGCAACACAAGACAATGTAGAGAAATTGAAGACCCCTATTACCACGAAGACAATGGAGGATATTTTGACGCAAGAAGCACAAGAAAAGGAGAAGTTCTTAACTACAAATGAAACTTTTGAGAAGCTTGTTGTGACATTGAAGGGAGAGAAGCAGAATAATTGAGTGGCTCAAGACGAGCCACAAGTGAGTGTTGGGGCATGATTTTAGGACCAGTTTTGGGATTTGTGTAGCACATGCAAAAGAAGGAAAGACAGTTGGTACACTTTCAGGACTAGTGCACGTAGAAAGGAAGGAAGACCGTTGAAGTCATTAGGCATTTTGGGTCCATTAACAAGGGCTAATCCCTACTGTAATTGTATTAATATGTAAGGGTTTTTAGATGGAGAGAAGAGAGAAAAGTGGGAGAACTAAGTATGTAATGTAAGGTAAGAGCGAAAGTATGCAATGTATGCGAGTATGTAAGAGTGATGTGTAATAAAGGAAGATAGAGGGATAGGAGAATGACAAGGGAATGATGTATGAGTGTAGTGTGCATATTTTGTAATGAATGATTCTGAATAATATAATAAGAATATGATCGTTGTGTACCGAGCCCATCTTGGGTGAACCACATTAAATATGGTGTCCATGTGTCATTATGTGTTTATTGTTCTGTTTATTGTGCACATATGATGTATGTTTTTTATTCTGAATAGGTTACATGTTATTATGTTTCTCTACACATGATATAAGGCATAATGAACTAATGCTAAGAATAATGGTTATGAGGACTGTCTCCCATCCCTTCATCACTGCGGAAACTTGGTTCCTACAGTTTCGATAGATACCTCGGGTGAGACTTCGCCTACTTGTGGGTGATGTTGAAAGGGTCGGTATCTGAGGGTTTTGTTGGTGAATTAATGTTTACCCTGGGCCTACCTATTGTGTGCCAACAACTATTATTTGACCATAATTCTTGACAAACTTGAAGTAATAGTCCATCAATCCTAAGAATCCTCTAATATTATTCAAGGATCTGGTAATTGGCCATTCCATCATAGATTCAATTTTGTTAGGGTCCACTTTGACACCTTCATGATATACAATATGACCCAAATATTCAAATTCCTAAACCCCAAAGGAGCACATGGAAGGCTTTGCATATAGTTGTTGTGTTTTTTTTTTTT
>ML865099.1:8597-22353 GCA_009831015.1 Picea engelmannii
TTTTGATGGCCTTGTGCTTGTAACTGATTGACTGAAGATAATAAAGAAGAAGAGTTGGTGGGCGTAGCCCCAGGGTGGGGGTGAACCACGTAAACACTATGTTGTCTTGCTTTGTGCTTGTTTGGATGTGTTTGTATCTTATTTTGCTAAGTGCTTAGAGATTATTAGATAGATACGCTTATGCTTAGTGCTAATGATGTATAAGAGTGTTAGATCTGATTTATATGAATGTGCTGAGTGCTTGATCTGCTAGATATGACCTATCTATTGATGCTAAGTTCTTAAGTATGTTATATCAGTGTGAATGCTATGAAGCCCTATTTTATTAGTGAGGTGATTATTGATTGTATATTGAGGAACTGATGGTGCTAAGTGATTTATTAAGTATTATAATCATAGATTTGTGTCCCAGCTAAGGTTTCATACACTTGAGTCTTGCAACCACCCCTGCCTCTACCTCGAGTGAGACTTCATCTGCTTCGCAGGTGTTGCCAAAAGGGTTGGTAGTTAGGGCTTTGTTGGTGCACTATTGTAGCGTTGAACCCTAGGTTTTCCCTTGTGCCAATAGTAGGTTAATTAAATTAGTTTCTTGTTGTTATTACTCATCATATAGATTAATTAGATAGTTTTCTTTTGCTTATTGTAATGATTAAGTTAATTTTCTTTGAGTAGGATTTTCATTTGTTTTATTAGGAAAATCCATCGATACTTTGTTCAAAAGTTGTTGGCACAGGGGTAGACCCGGGGTTCAGCGCTACAGTGCACCAAAAAAACCCTAAATACCTGCCCTTTCGGCAACACCTGCGAAGCAGATGAAGTCTCACCTAAGGTAGAGGCAGGGACGGTGGCATGACTCAGTTGTTTGTAACCTTAGCTGGGACACATATCTGTGATTCTAACACTTAATGAGGCACTTAACATTGTTGGTTCTTTAATATGCAGTCAATATCCACTTTGCTGATAACACAGGGCGTCACACCATTCATAATCATCTAACATATTCAAGAAATTAGCATCGGTAAAATACATCAGATCTAACAGATCAGGCACTAAGCCTAATCATGTGTATCAGATTTAATATCCTACATATCATTAGCACTTTAAGCATAAGAATATCTATTCAGTCATCTCATAGCACTTAAAAAAATGGTAACATAAACACATTGAGACAAGAACAAAGAAACAAAACACAATATTTACATGGTTCACCCCCACCTTGGGGATACGTCCACCAATTCTTCTTCTTTATTAGCAACTTCAATCGGTTACAAGCACAGAGCCATCGAAACCCTACTGCACACAGGACAAAATATCTGCGTATCTCACTAGATCCTTCTTCCCTGTGTTACAACACAAATCCTTTTCCAACTTCCTACAATGACTTGCACTTAGCCTTGCAAGTCTCATATAGGCACAAAGCACTTACAGGCCTTACTTGCACTTAGAATACATCACATAGATGCCGATCTATCCTCTAGATCACTAGATTACTATTTATACATACAAAATAGGCCTAAGCATGGGTAAAACCCATGGGCCAATATCCCAATCCTATTACATATTCCCAAAAACCCAAAATGGACCCAAAAGTGGGCCGAGATACCGTGATCTCTGCTCCTTTTTACGCTCTTCCTTTGACGGCTCTTGAAGTCCCAAAATAGGTCAATATGACCAAGAAACACCCAAAACTTGGTCAAGGGCCAACAAGCCCCCAACACTCACCCGTGACTCATCCTGAGTCACTTTGGTCTTAGCAATTCTTCCTTGAATGCTTTGAGCTTGGCTCGAGATTCTTTGATCTGCTGCAGTGCTATGGCCTCTTGCTTAGTGAAATCCTGGATCACTACATCATTCACTAGCCCTTCTAAGTGTTGTTCTGCAGTGATGACGATCTGTTCCAATTTAGCTCCTTGGATTTCAACTTCAGTGAACAGTTGGCATGCCTTTTCTTGCACTGGTTGAATTTGTTGAGTGACTTCCATTACTTTACTTTGAATGATATGGATCTATTGTTGGGCGGTGCGTTGTTCTTGAGACCGCTTCATTCTTTCCACTGGTGACAAGGTCTTCAGTTGCACCTGTAACGTATCAGCGTGTTGCTTTGCTTCTTGGATCTGTGACTCCAATGCATGTAACTCTGGATTCTCCGTGGGGTTCTCGTAAGTCTGGGTACTCCAGTTACTCAACTTCTTTCATTCCAAGGCAAGAGATTTTAATCTTCCAACTGTGTTGCGGGCAGTTGCTTCCCTTAGGTCTCTTACCTCCTATGGAGTTTTGGGTTCAGGGTAGAGCTCTAGATATGTGATGTGTTTTTGTAGCTTATGGATCACGTCTTCGAGTTGTGCCAGCTATTGTGGTATTCTTTCTTTGGTCTATACCTCAATGAATATCACAGAGTGAAGTGCTCTGTTGACCGCTTCCTTTACCTCCAGTTGCTCTGCCAACAATTGTTCCCTTCCTTGTTGTAGATGTTCTTTCTCATCATTCCATTTTGCTTGGAGAGCACTCTTTTCTTGTTCTATAGCACTACACTATTCTACAAGTACCCCCTGTACTTGTATCAAAGCCTAGATGGATTTCTCTGCTTCATCTTGTGCTTTTCAAAGTTGAGCCTCAACTGAATCCGTGATTTGGTGGAGTTGATCTGGCTCATCTCCTTCTTCTGGTGTTTCGACTGACAGGGGCGCAGTGGAGACTGTGCACCTCGACTGAAGTGCCTGTTTCACTCCTTGGAGCTCTAATTCGATCTGATTGTACATCACCTCCTACCTGGCTTCCTGCTTCTCTGTAATCTCTAGCGAAGTGTCGTTTAATGCAATGATGATGAAGTTAAAGTCATCCAGGGTGAGGACAGTCTCAAACTTGGTCTTGGTTGCTTTCGTTTTCCTTCTGGACAAAGGCTTATGGGGGGACACCTTTATTTTCTTCGAGGGATCCTCCTCATCCTTATGTGATGTTTCCTCACCGATATCTTCACCGGTACCTCCTTTCTCTGGTGACATAGACACAGTCTTCATAGATTTGTTGTCTACATCCTAAAATTATTTAGGCTTCTTTGTTTTACTAGGTCTGGGTGTATCCTACGCAGCTTCCAGACTGTCTATATCGGACAAATCCGYAGTTTTGGMTGGGATAAGGAGGTTTGATGACCATTCCTTGGTGATTTTTGAGTCCTTTATATATTCCTTCGTAAGATTGTAATAGGACTGCAACTGCTACTTATGGCCATCTGTGCATGTTGTTATATAAATGATGTGGCRGTCGGTGTTGAACTTCATTAGGGGCTGAAACCTGTGGATTGTATTYAGGGTCATACAAGGCTCAGACTGGATGGCTACWTTCAACTGGTTGTAGTAAGTGTGGAAGAAGGCATTTGGCTGCCATTGCTTATTCATATTGTTTGAGTACCACAGGGTACTGAACTTCGTGGCCAATGGTTCAAAGGGCTCGATGTCCGGGAAGGTCTCACCTTCCGGCATCTCCCATGCAATGAATGCAATCAGTATGAGAAGCCAGTTGAAGTGGAACTCATATCCTTGGTCTTGTTCTTACCTGCAGTCCAGTTCCAACTAGTTTACCAGGTACTGTGCCCAATTCATCTGAAGTCCTTCTACACACTTCCCTGCGAGGTCAATGAAGAATCCAATCACTTGGGTGGGTCAGTGCTTGTGAACTAGCTTGCCTGCAATCAACTGACATGCAAAGCACACTGCACCGCTCTGGATAGAGGCTACCTTGTAGCCTCGCGTTCTCTTATTGACATCTCCATAAGACTCTTTGATCCTCTGCGCTAATGTTTGGTTTGAGGTCTTTCCATGGTAAAAATCATGTGGGTTAGGGCCTTGCATGCTAAGCCCAATGATCCGATTGATCAAGGTTGGATCCACAGTGATGCAGTGTTTCAACCATAAGTATCCTCCATGGTAACTTGAAAACAACAATTTGACACAAGCGTTCACTTCCTAGAGCTTGCTGAAGTGCGGGATCTTCATCACATTGAGTAGTGTGGATTGCGTGAGGTTCTGGGTCCATGACTGCAGGATAATCTTGGAGTTCTTTCCTTTAGTATTGTTCAAATACTTATGTGAGGCGAGCATGCTGTAAGCCTTTCTGTCGTCGAGGTTGAAGTCACTAAACTTCAATGTTGCGAGCTTATCCTAGTCGGCACGAACTGTGCACGCCCCTTTTAGGAGGTACGCAGTGACCAAAGCATACTCAAAATCCCTGGTCACGCTGTCTCTGTTCACTACGCCGCTCAGAGGAGGTATATACATAGGTAAGATGCTTAGAATCAACTTGGAATTCATGATATCATCTCTATGCTTCATTATCATCTCTGTCACAATTCTGGAATTCCTGCTCCACGAGTAGTTGATGGAGAAGCTTGGAATCCTCTTGTTGATGATGCTTGCACACCTACAGACATCCTTCTTTCCAACATGAATTTCTCGATCCTCAGATCAACGAGTACTTCCTTCTCATATTCTTCAAGTGCACTAAGCTCCTTGGACATATGCGCTCGGGGTTAATAATATCGGGTTCACAAAGTAATGTAGACATGGCAATAAGATGGAAAGCAAGAGCGTAATGATCACTGGACAATATTAATCAAGGTTGCAAGCTCAAATTCTCGATTTGAAAAAAAGTGTTCTCCATGCATGGCACGACGAGCTAAATAGGTGAGTCAATAACGGTTGGCTCACAATGGTCATGACCCTCCATTAATTCTTGTTTGATCCGTTATGGCACGGCCCAACGGTCTGATGATGCCTCTTTATTGATTTTATGCCTATTTGGAGTGGAAGTCGAATGGATATATCGGTCCAACGACTATATTTATTTTTCATGGCGAAGTACTCTATGTTGTTGTTCTAATATCTTGTCGAAGCTCCAATTCTATAATTTTTCTTTCTGCTAGGTCTCTTCTAGAACCTCCTGTAACCTTTCAGTATTAGCCCTTTTCTTTCTTAACTTTCTAGCCTTCTTTCCAGTGAGCTTCGTCTCGGTAATGCTTTTATCATTCTGAGTCTTTTCTTCTTTGGTCTTAGTTACTTCGTACTGTTGAAATTTTTTCCTAGGGTTCCTGTGTAATACTTCTTCCTTGTCTGGGATACATAATTCAATCTTCTAGGGATCCTCTTGCTAGTATTAAATATCCCCAATCAAGTGCGCGATCCTTTTGGTCATAAAGTATTTTAACTCTTGCTTCTTCTTCCTCCTTTCATCTGGCTTGATCTCTATCAATCCAAAGTTTTCAACAAATTTAATAATCTCAAAGTCCTCTTCTGTCGAAGCTCCATTGAAAGTTATAGGTATTCGGGCGAGCCTTCCATGTAGGCTTACTAGCTTTCCTCTGAATAAACTTATTCCTCCTAGGGAAGGGATCACAACAAGACTTCCTATAACTTCACAGGTTCTTTCTGGCATAATATTCATCTGTTTTTCTTCATCTAGGACACAGTCAATGTCGAAGTCCCCTATTCTTTCTTCGATGCATTCCTTTTGTTTGAATATCTCTGATAAGTTGACATGTTGGTGGTCATTCAGGGTCTCTTTCAATTGTATCAATACCTTCTCTAATTCTTGCTGGGGTTCTACCTTTTCTGGATTTTCCTTAGGATTTCCTTGGTTCAGATTCATTCCTTCAAGATTATCGATCATTCTAGGGAAATCCAACACTTCATGGTCCATGGATTTGCAACAGAGATAGCTAGGTATTCTACCAGGGCATTCCTTAGCAAGATGTCCTGGTCTTCTGTAACTGTAATAGAGGGTTAATCCTAGCTTTCTGTTAAATCATCCCCATCCTTTTCTGTACTACACACTAGGATCATGGTAGCGAACCTGCAACAAATTCTTTCTAGGATCCTGCATCCATTTATTAGTCCAAACATTCTTTCTATGCATAGGTATAACATATCTTTCATTATTCTTATCAGATATATTCACATCACATCTTATTTCGTCTATTAACACCCTAGCTTTCAAACTAGGACATAACCTATCAGATATACCTAGATCCATACTCTAGAAACAAAAAATTCCACCTTTCTTACTTTTACAGAGCACAAATATTTTAGATCTAAGAAATTTTAACTATTCTTATCTTTAATAGAGAACAAAGCTTAAAGATCTTACCTCTTTCAATAAGAACTTCTCTCTTTTACCTTTCTTGGAGAACAAAGCTTTTAGATCCTTCTTCTTTTCTACAGATCCAACCTCCTTTCTATCAGATCTAGGATTCTCTCTTCAGATCGGGCTTCTATCTCTCATATCTAACCTTCTTTCTTTAGTAAAAATCTTTACAGATCAAGTATAATACTGCGCACTAGGGCACATAAATTTCATAGTTTCAGGATGAATATTTGCACAAAGCTTCCTCTTTCTCAGTTCCCAGCAATCACAGTTTTAGGTCCCAACAACAGAATCGTTTGTTGGCATAGGGGAAGACTCGGGGTTCAACACTACAATGCACCAACAAAACCCTAAATATTGGCCCTTTCGGCAACACCTGCGAAGAAGATGAAGTTTCACCCGAGGTAGAGGCAGGGGTGGTTGCAAGACTCAGGTGTTTGCAACCTTAGATGGGACACAAATCTATGATTCTAACACTTAATGAGGCACTTAGCACTGTTGGTTCTTTAATATGCAGTCAATATCCACTTCGATGATAACACAGGGCTTCGCACCAGTCACAGTCATGTAACATATTCAAGCACTTAGCATTGATAAAATACATCAGATCTAACAGATCAGACACTAAGCATATTCATGTGTATTAGATCTAACATCCTACATATCATTAGCACTTTAAGAATAAGAATATCTATTTAGTAATCTCATAACACTTAACAAAATGGGAACATAAACACATTGAGACAAGAACAAAGCAACACAACACAATATTTACGTGGTTCACCCCCACCCTGGGGCTACATCCACCAATTCTTCTTCTTTATTAGCGTCTTCAATCGGTTACAAGAATAGAGCCATCAAAACCCTATTGTGCATAGGACAGAAGATCTGCAGAGCTCACTAGATCCTTCTTCCTTGCGTTACAACACAAATCCTTTTCCAACTTCCTACAATGACTTTCACTGAGCCCTGCAAGTCTCATATAGGCACAAATCACTTACAGGCCTTACTTGCACTTATCATACATCACATAGATGTCGATCTATCCTCTCGCTCACTAGATTACTATTTATACATATAAAATAGGCCTAAGCATGGGTAAAACCCATGGGCCAATATCCCAATCCCGTTACATATTCCCAAAAACCCAAAATGGACCCAAAAGTGGGCTGAGATCGCGTGATCTCTGCTTCATCTTGCGCTCCTCCTTCGACGACTGTCGAAGTCCCAAAATAGGTCAATATGACCAAGAAACTCCCAAAACTTGGTCAAGGGCCAACAAAAGTTACTTAGGATAAATAGTTTAAGTTTCTTAATAGGGTTTGATCATTAATAGTATTTTCTTGAATAGATTATCCCTTAGATATCCCATTTTCTTAGTTAGACTATACTACCTCTAGCCTTTCTTCCTTGGCACATATAGTGCTACAAATCTATGGTTACTTACCCCGGGTTGACAATTTAATTGAGGGGTTTTAGTGTTTTTTAGTGCATATAGAACATCCATCAAGTTCCATGGGGACATTTTGAAAGATCCCTTCAGGGGAGGATGGTCGACCATCATAAGATCTTAAAGTGATGGCAGATGGTACTAGCTCTGGGGAGATAAGTTTTAGCCATAAAATTTTGGACATGATGCATGTGGATGCACCTTCATCAATGATACATCAATGAACTGTGATGTTACAAACATTGACTAGTATCTGGAAATCTACCAAAGAGGGGAGACGAGGTTCCCCACAATCTAGATCAAATGTGATGAGTCTAGTATCAACTGGGATGACTTCCCCCAAGGTGGAAAGAAAGGATTTTTGTTGAGTTGGACAGGTCTGGAGGACCTCCAATACTGACATGGCTGTAGGGGACTGTGCCAAGTCATCAACCAGACTATAACTATGTGCCGCCCTAGCCTGAGGGTTGTTGACATTTCATTGTAATAGGATGCGAGGGATACGAACGACGGGTTCCATGTTAGGATGTGGAATCATCAAATCTTGTTTGATTGTAGCTGGAGCTACTTCGAAAGTGGTGGGAGTAGATTCAGGGGGTGCGTGGTATTGATGACTGTGCATTTGCAGAAGAATTTATTCTTCGCTAGTGAGGAGGATATTGTGATCTGTTGGGTTTCTAGGGTTTTGATACTATCCCATTTGTGGTGGGTCAGAGTGTACCTCCTATTGGGTATTCATCACACCTTGGTGTGGAATAGGGTTTTACAGCACGAACGAGGGTGGTTGTTCCAAATACTATTGTGGGGCATGCTGAGGAGCAGGCAACACTGGAGGACGTGGTACATTCATGGAATATTTCATCCATTTGAAGTCAAAAATTTGGGGGCAATGATGAGTGTAATGGCCATTCTCATCTCAAAGAGCATAAGGGAAGTTTTTCTAGAGGTTGTTATTGTTGTTCCTCCCTTGGCATTTGTTGTTATTGTCCCCTTGGGGGTTTTAGTTACCTTGATTCTGGTTTCCCCCAGTAGGCTGGTTTTGTTGGGGGTTATTTCCCCCTGGTCCTCGGTTATTATTGTTTTGGTTTTTTCCTTTCTTTTTGGAATTATTCGACTGATGGGCCAGATTTTCTGTATTCAACTATTCAAAAGTATGAAATTGTTGAATGGGAGAGGGATGAACAAAGTTAACACCAGTGTGTGGTTGTCCTTGTGGAGGAGCAACCGGTTGTGGAGGACTAGGAAATGGAAAATACAGATTGTTTTGTGGCAAAGATCCGTAGGGTGTATAGGAACACATAGTTCTTTCACCAGTTCCCAGGTTATAAGCTAAGGTAGAAGGGGCACCTGAACTTGGTTGAGAATCCAGGCACATGATGGGTCCCGACAAGGGTCCACTCGTGGGTGGCGAGAGAGCAACAAGATACGACTGTTGGTAATGGGGAGGATGGTAATAATATGACCCTCCATATATCGATGGATATTGGAGTGTATCGTACATAGGTGGTGGTTGGATGTACAGATTGTGGTGTGTTTTGGTACCAATCAATCCATCTGCCACATGAGACATCCCAATTTTGTCCTGGATGAATGGTACAAGTCTCAGTGCATCAGGTATTACTGTGTATAAGTAACCTGACTGAGCATAAATGAGTTTGTATTGTTGAGCCTTGCTGATGGCTTCCTCTTCAGATTGGGGGGAGGTGGATTCAACATCTTTAGCAAGGATAGAGATGAGTGATTTGAGAAACCAATCGAGACATTGTTCTTTGGTGGTTTCTTCTTTACATAAACTACGTCACCGACACCATTAGTGAATGTGGTTGGAAATATGTGTAGTCTAGGATTGTTTTCACTCGGAGAGTAGTTCTAGACCAGTTTCATGGTGAACTGGTAGTTGAAAGAAGGCCAAAAATGCTTTGGCCAAGGATTCAAAAGTCACATGGGACCCTGATTTTTCATCCACATACCATTTGGCTGATGGACCAGTGAGTGTGCGTTGATATAACTTTAAGCGGATGGAGTCATCCATGATGTTGTTGGAAGAGCACCATAAGTGGAAGGTCATGACATGGTTGGCAGGATCTTCCCTCAATTTTCCTTCAAATTTGGGAATGTCTGAAGGTATTTTGGTAGGCATATTGGGCCATGTGGGGTCATGCAATATAGGGTCATTCGTGAGTTTACTCAAATCAAGAATGTTGAGGGATGCCAAATATGGAATGATGGGTGGTGGTGGAGGATTAGTTCCATCCATGGTGTGAGTAGGTAGTGGAACTGACCCTTGAGGGGGATTTGGTGGGGCTGTACTTCTCCTTTGAGAAGAATTCCCCCCCCCCCCCCCCCNTCCCCCCCCCCCCCCCACTTCCTTGTGAAGAAGAAATAGTGGATGGATGGCCTTGGGAATTGGACCCAAGTAAGGTGGAACCGATAAAATCTGATCCCAAAATAGTGGTACTCACAGGGGTGTGAGATGGTTGAGCCGGTGAATTTGCAAGACTAGGAACTCCTCCTAGAATAGGAAGGATATTTTGCAAGCATCTTGAATGACATGGATTCTGTGGGTCCCTTATGATGTCCGAATAGCAAAGTTAATGTGTGAAAATGGTGATGAGAGCAATAAATGAACAAGAGACTTGTATAATTTGGACCTTCACAATATATCTCACAATCGCATGTAATCAAATGAGCATCATACATAAATCAACTGTAAATAAGGATACATGTGGGTAGGTGGATTTTGTCTGCATGGGATAACAAAGAAAACAAATGCTCACATCCTAAAAATACGTAATTTCCTTTCTCTCAAATAGCACTGGACCTTCCAATATCACTCAATAGTGGGTTCTAAAGCCACCAGAAGAGGAACCAGTGAAGGATGAAACAATAAATTATAATGAGCGGTAGAGGGTCCATATCCCAAAAGAGCTAGCGATATTTCCCAATAGCCACACAAAATCTAATCAAGGTGCAATTGTAGCCCACAATTGCTACCTGGGTAGATGTCCTAAATTTGGCCACTAGGTACCTCAGTCAAAGTGCGACATTTAGATTTTTGGCCTTAGAAATGGGTCACAGGTTGGATCCCTTACAATAGTTGGGTGACTCAAGGGGGGACGCATAGAACAAGCGGACCTCGGCCTTCGACCCTTCATGGTTATCTCCCTGTCGTATGGTGTTAGGAACACTTGACTTGGAGGATTTTAAAGTTCCCTATTTGTTAACTTCTAATGTTTGAAAATGTGAGAACCAAATAATGGGGGGTTATTTGGATGCCTACCCCTGAGATCCTACCTAGACTAAAAAATTCTTTTGGCACCTCCTGTGGAGGAAAACTTAGTGATTTTTTAGAAAAAATTTAGATGTGGTGGGTTGAGAGATTGGGGGTGTGAACCAATCTCATTTGAATTAATTGGGTGTGGATAGTTTCTTCAAGAAATAGTGGGATGTTTCGAAATTCCTTTGGAGAAAACCTACTTCAACCTCCACAATTCAAGATGAAACTATGTGAGTGAGGAGTGACTTTGTGTGTGAGAACGTGATGAAATGTGCCAAATTTTAATAAGTTAGGTGTAAATTTGCAACATGTGGACTTCCTGTGGTCCTTACAAATCTTGGTTACCTATCTTACTAGATGTCATTGGTACAACCTTGAAGAATTTTAAAATCCCTAAAGAACTAGAATGTGGATATATGGGTCCTTACCAATCCTTTAAACTCCCTAATGTGGTTTATACTAAGAAAGATTCAAAAAACTATCCTAGATTGTAAGCATGTGGGCATGTATGGGCCCGTTACTTTGATCTTTAAGCTCTCCTAGTGATGTAAACTAAGAAAGTAATTCTTAAAAAACTATCCTAAGTTTGCAACATGTGGGCATGTATGGGCCCTTACAAATTTAGGATGATTTAAAAGAAACTAAGAGGATCCCTAGGGGGGCTTTGTCCTCTCCTAAATATTTTCTTAACGGAGATGAAATGTCCCCTTAATCACCTTTTTGACTCTCAATATCACTCTATGGTGTGAGATAAGAGCATACTTAATGATTAAAGTTTGATTTATGGTCCCAATGCAAGTGTCTTTATATGTGATAACAAAGAACATCAACTTAAATTTTACAATCAAAACAAGCCATCCATGTGGAAACCAAAGCAAAAGAGGAGAAATGTGGTTATTTTTACCCCCCTAAGTGCCTATGTTTGACTAACCTTTCTTGTGGGAAATGAATCTAAGTGTAGTGCATTTACAAATTGCATAAAAGCAATATTTTGAAGGCTAGGGGCCTTCAAATCATCACAAAAAATCTTACAATTTTGAAACTCTGGGAATGTGCATGGGTTATAGGTCAGATAAATGCATAGTGGGTTCATAGTGCGTAGAATGCGCAAAGAAAAAAATACCTTTTGGCGCACAGTGCATAGAGAACATAAGTACTTTGGGTGCACAATGCTCTGAATGTGCATCTATGGGTTGAAATACCCACACACATTTTGATATGTGTTGGGGGGAAGGGGGGAGGATTTGAGTGGAATTCTCCTCCTCCAACTCCAAATTTATCTCTTGACAAGTGTAACATTCCCAGCCACCCACAGGTCATGGTATGCTACCTTCAATCCCACCCTTGGACTTCTTTCTCTTACCAATACCTTTTTAAATTAATAAGGATGCATAAAATAAAATATCTAACAACATGCACAACAATAACCAACAATCATGCATATTCTAAGATTCAATTAAACGATAAATAAATACACAACGAAATACATTCATATACATATAAATAATACCATAACAAAGAGCACTTATCTTTATAAAAGATGACACCAACTAGATGCAGACCAAGGACGTTCCACCCAACCGTAGACACTACTGCTCCAAATATCAACAAGAGTGTCACCCCCGAGCTAGGGCTATGAATCCACAAGGACAGTTCTAGAGTGTTACTTGACTTCCCAAAACAGTAAACAATCAAGCTCTCATGGGATTTCCCAACACTCACAACAATCCAAGTACCCAAATCTCTTCTACCCATCCTACACCACCCAAGAGAATGTACCTCCACCGTTCTCTGCCACGCAGTCCCTCAGGTAGTCTTTCTCCTTCCAGGGATCCAACGCAACTGGTCCAGAATATCAATGTTGGAACTCTCAGGACTCACAGTTGTGAAAAAGGATGGACACAGGCCAACACATCTTAGACATGCAGACCTCAAGTCATGGATATATTACACTAGCGACCTCTACAACCAATGATACCATGTCTTCTCTTCAATAGTTTGTTTTCCTTTCCCAAGCTAGGACACATATGAGGATGGATAAACGAGTGATAGGTAAGGACAGGATGAATGAATGAGTGAGTAAGTGAGTGAAAGAATGTGTGAGGGAAAGAATGGAATGAAAGAAGAAGTGAAGGAGCGAACGAGACAACCCCCCAATCAAACCAGGGATGGGTTTAAGTATTTTCGTGGGGAATAAAGAACCTATTGGCCTTCTCCAAGAAGATCACATAACCAATACACTCCCTTAGACGAAAAGGGTAATTAAAATAGAAATAAAAACTTATCCCCTCAAGCCCCCTCTCTTGTGGAATCATAACTCCCTATAACTCTAGTCCTTGTCTGTCTAGCAGCCAGCAATGTATTTATTAATAATTATCAAAACATTACATTTCTTGGGAAATTTGGCCTGTTAATAATTGTTTGGGCACTCTAGCCTCTCAACATTGTAACAATACATTATTTAAAATGGGGGTTCAAAACCCAAGGTGTTACATCCCCTCCCCCTTATTTTGGCACTATCCTCGATGTATATACAAAATATAGATCAAAATCTCAAAATTTATTCAAAAATTTGTGGGTACTCTACCCGCATGGTATCTTCATGCTCCCAGGTAGCATCTTCAGGACCGTAGCAGGTTCACTGAACTTTTACCATTTCTATAACTCGATGTTACACGTCCAAATCACTCAACTGGATAAGTGTCGCACATACCTCTCACTTGTCGCAAGTGTCGCAACTCCTGTTGATCTGGATTTATGTAGGAACACAATGAAATACAGAAATACACATAAATGCAGAGGTGCAGTGGAAATAAGACTTTATTTCATTGATAACAAATGACTGAAAAATGCTTACAGACAGAATGTAAATAAACTAGCTAAGGCGCTGGTAG